>PITA01019300.1:0-37804 GCA_004023965.1 Spilogale gracilis | reverse complement strand
CATGGACTGGACTGGAAGAGATTATGCTGAGTGAAATAAGCCAAGAAGAGAAAGTCAAGTATCGCTTGGTTTCACTTACTTGCGGTGCATGAGGGGTAAACTGGAGGACAGTGGGAGAAGGAAAGTAAATGGGAACTAGGGTAATCTAGGGAGGGAAACGAAACAACAGAGACTTTGGACACAAAAACAAACTGAGGAACTTAGAGGGAGGGGGGTGGAGGGATGGGAGAGCCTGGTGGTGGGTACTGGGGACACCTAAAGCGTGGAGCACTGAGTGTGGGGAACGGGGAATGAATCTTGGAACAGTGGAAAAAAAAATTTTAGTAACAATAAAAAAAAAAAGAAAACAAAAAGAAAAAGAAAATTAAAAGGAGCAACAGAATAATTAACATTGATAAGTGAGCTTTAAGTCTATAAAAGGTTGACATATAAAATTGATTATATACTTTTTATTATTAACAAAGAGTTAGGAAATAAAATTTAGAAATTACAGTGCTTATGATGGCATAAAAAATGAAATACTTGGAATAAATATAACAAAAGATGTGCAAGATTTTCACACTGAAAACTTTAAGCATCATTTAAAGACGTTTTAAAAGATCTAGGAGGGTGCCTGGGTGGCTCAGTGGGTTAAAGCCTCTGCCTTCGGCTCAGGTCATGGTCTCGGGGTCCTGGGATCAAGGCCCGCTTCGGACTCTCTGCTCTCTCTCTGCCTGCCTCTCTGCCTACTTGTGATCTCTCTCTCTGTCAAATAAATAAATAAAATCTTTAAAAAAAAAAAGATCTAGGAAAAGTGATACATATTTAGGCCATGATTATAAATGAATAGACTCGATTTTTTTAACATGTCTATTATACTCGACTTCTAGATTAAATATCATTGTAATCAAATTCCAACAAGGATTCTGTAGAAATAACAAGCAGAATTTCAGATGTATCTAGCAAGGCAATGAGTCATTCACAGTCAAGACACACTTAAAGAATAACCAAGCTGGAGGAGCTACTCTAGCAAATACTAACATATATTTTAAATCCACAGTAATTAAGACTGTCTATGGGCTTAATAATAGACAAATAACCCAGTGGAATAGACTAGAAAGTCCAAGAACAAATCTGCCTGTGGATGGGACACTTGATTTAAGAAAGAGGTAGCAGTGCCAAACAGTGAGGAAAGGATAGTCTTTTCAGTAAATGTCTCCGGATGAATTTTATATGCATATAAGTAAGAAAGCAAAACTCAAACCACACACAAAAATCAACTCCAGATGAAATGTAGAACAGTATAGTGTCTCGACCACAATACAAAAAAAAAATCTCCATAACCTATAATAAGGAAAGATTTATTAAACAAGACAAAAAAAATACTAACTCCAGACTACCTTAAAGCTGGAAACATCTGTTGATAAAAGATAACATTAAAAGAATGGCAAGGCAAATCACAGAGTGGGAGAAGATACTGGTAAATATTTTCTAAGGGCTCAAATTCAGAAGATATAAGGAACTTCCTCTGAATCAATAAGGAAAAGACAGATAATTCAGTAGCAAAATGGACAAAACTTCTGAAATGACACTTTAAAACAGCATATTCAAATAACCAAAACATATATAAAAGGTGTTGGGGCGCCTGGGTGGCTCAGTGGGTTAAAGCCTCTGCCTTTGGCTCAGGTCTCGATCTCAAGGTCCTGGGATTGAGGCTGGTGGCCAGCTCTCTGCTCAGCAGGGAGCCTGTTTCCTCCTCTCTCTCTGCCTGCCTCTCAGCCTACTTGCGATCTCTCTCTCTGCCAAATAAATAAATAAAATCTTAAAAAAAAAAAAAAGGTGTTCAACTTCTATTAATCAAAAAAAATGCAAATTACATCTACTTAGATATCCATCTCCACTAGATAGTTTAACTTAAAAACACTATTAATATCAAGAGTTGGCAATGCTAAGCAGCAACTTGAAATCTCATACACTACAAACTGGACTGGAAATTGGCTCAACCACTTGGGAAAAGCAAACTATTCCTACTAAGCACTGGCTTATGACTTATGACCCAGCAGTTTTAATCTTAGCTCAGTCTTAGCAAAAATGCATACACATATACGTACTACAAGAGACACAGATCATGACAAATGTTCATAGGAGAACTACTGATAATAACACAAAACTGGAAACTACCCAATGTCCAACAAGTAGAGCAGACATATATATTTTGAAGTATTCATATGAAATTCTATAGAGGAATAAAAATGAACTATTATACCCAAGGACATGGATATTTCTACCCAAAATTTTGAGTAAAAAAAATCACATGCAAAAAGAAAGTGCATAATACATAATTCCACTTATATTAATTTCAAAACAGGCAAACTATTCAATGATCTTGAAGTCACAAAGTGACTACCTTTGGAAAGAGCAGGGAAGTAGTGATTGGGAGGGCTGCAAGAGGAGTCCTTAGGTGAGGCCAAATTCTTTCTCCTGAACTGAGTGTTGATTTCATGGGTATAAGTACTTTGTTAAAGCTCACTGAACCGACCCTTTTCTATGCACTCTTCTGTATTTCCGTTACTTTTTTTTTTACTAAAAAGATAAAAAATAAAAGCGGTACAATGTTTTATGAAAGCAGATGCCTTACTTTCATCACCATTCAACTTGTGCATAAACCAAAATGCAAAAATAACTTTTTTTGGAAAAACTCAGTAATGTTCTGGTACGAAAAGGGTTGTGATGATCTCTAAATATACCCAAACAAAACGAAAAATACAGTCAATCAATCAGTAGGTATTTTTAAAGATTTTTAATTAAGGGCTCCTGGGTAACTTAGCCAGTTAAATGTCTGCCTTCAGCTCAGGTCATGATCCCAGGGATCTCAGCAGGGAGTCTGCTTCTCCCTCTCCCCGAGCTCCTCCCCCTCTTTTCTTGTTCTGTCTCTTGATTTCTCTCTCAAATAAATAAATAAAATCTTTAAAATTTTTTTCAATAAAATATAGTATTATTTAATGTATACAAATATTATGCAATGGGAATTTTTATCTGATATGAAATTCTGTTACATTAAACAAGTTGAATCCCAAACTGGATTATAAATGTTGCTTATAATATTTTGGCAAGCAATCTTGTCTATTACATATAGTACATCTCTACTTTCAGTAACCATGACAATTAAATACTATAAGATTAGATGTCTTAAGATAGAATTACTGTTTGTGGTGTTAGGAAGCAAAAGTAGGGCATTCTAAGTTAAAATAATGAATTTTTAAATAGCACACTGCAATTGCTTAATTCATCTTTGGGAAACTGCCCCATGGAAATTACTGTAGTAGAAGACCACTTTGTTCATAAGATAGTCATACATAAAACATGTATAAATTTAAAATGCTTTAATCTCTTGTGTGGATACTAAGTTTATTTGGGATCGATACCAGTCACCAAAAAGAAGAAAATTTAAAATGTGACTCACAGAAAACTGAAACTAGACGCCATGGAAAGGCATTAAACCTAATCATTTAGGGATTTAATCATTTAGAGAAACTGCATGTAAATTCTAGCTTCTGTAATCATTAGTTTTTTAAGATCTCTAATTTTTCTAACCTGTAAAATCATAAAACATAATAAATAAAACCCACTTACTGGATTTGGTTAAATTATGAGATATCACATCAAATACATCTAAAATAATGCTCAATACAGAGTGAATGTTCAATAAATGGTTGTTGTCAATAACTGAGGTGAGATCATAGATAACATAGAGTTGACACAAGTCAAATAGGAAAAAAAAAATCAGTCTTATATCTCAGTATTTTTAATATCCAAACTAAGCCAGATCAGTGCAGTAGGTAAGTAGCCATCTATTTTTCATAAATGTCTTTTTTAACATTATTATTGAAAAAATATTTGATTCATCAGATACTCTTAAGACTATATAGACAACAGACCAAACCAAGCTGGAAAGGTAAATATTGTCTCCTTAATTAAGAATATATTGGATGCCTGAGTGGCTCAGTTGGTTAAGCGACTGCCTTTGGCTCAGGTCATGATCCCGGAGACCCGGGATCAAGCTCCACATCAGGCTCCTTGCCCAGCGGGAAGCCTGCTTCTCCCTTTCTCACTCCCTCTGCTTGTGTTCCCTAACTGTTTCTCTCTATCAAATAAATAAATAAAATCTTTAAATGGCCTAGCGTTTGGGAATTAGTCAATGTCTTCGGCATAAATTTTCATTAAAATTTATTTAATAAGGGCTGTCTTCTATGCATCTCATATAAATCAATAGAACCAGGAAGTTAATTCTTTTAAAAAAAGTGGAAATTGACATTCTAATTTTTGTTTGTTTCCAAAGTAGAAATATAAATCCTTTATTCCTTGAAATTTGAAAAACAAGTTTAATTTTCACCTTCTTTATTCATTTCTTCCAAAAATATTTATTATCAACCACATGTCGGAGCCTTCACTGGACATAAGAGGAAAAAGATCTTTATCCTGATGGGTTTAGAGTGGGGGTAATAGACAAGTAAACAGTCTGTTACAATTTAGTATAGTAAGTGCTATGGAGAAGCTATCTATGTATTGTTATGGAAGCACTAAATAAGGACTGCAGACTCAGCCTTCAAGTGCAGGGGAGTCCTCCTAGAGAAGGTTACAGTTCACCTGAGCCTTGAAGACATTAGTCAAACTTAGTTACATTGCAGAAAGGAGAAAGGTCATTTATGGCAGAATAGAGACTATGGAGGAGAAGTGAAGTTCGGGGAAAAAGGAGAGAAAACATGATGTGTTGGGAGAAATGCAAACAATTCTGTATGATTGGCATTGTGGGAGACTGGAAATATAAGAGAGTAGAACAATAAAAAATGAACTCAGAGAATTAATCATGGACCATTTAATAGAGAACTTTAGGTGAAACGCAAAGGACTCCAGGCATCTTATTTTTAGTAGAGGACACACTAGATGAGATTGGTTTTAGAGAGAGAACTCTGATTATGGCGTGGAGAATGTGCTTGAGAAGAAGATGTTAAGAGAGGGAGACTGATGTAAGGACTCTCAACTCTGAATATCCTCATTTCCTACATGGGAAACAAAGACTTAAAAAGATTAGGTAACGTGGCAAATATCACAGGGTTTGTAACTGGTGAGCTGGGTTCCCCACAAAGCTCTGCATAACTCTAGCACATGTGTTCTTTAAGGACCGAGGAAACTGCCTCTCATAAAAGAAGTGAATGTGGCTAATTCTCAGCATTAGGGACTGTTAACAAGACTGTATAGGAAAAGCAACAACAATCAGATCCACAGCGTCAAAATCAAGTACAGGGGTGAACAATTACCCAGTGAATTAAGGACCATCTGGATAATCCCAGCAAAAGCAGATTTAGTGCTGGAGTCATTCAGATAATTGTACAAACAATGCGCCTTGCTCTGGCTGAGTAACCTGGTCATTAATATCTTCCATAGTACGTTTTTGCCCTGTGGCACTTTTGAAATGGACAATAGTAGCTCAGAAAGAATTAAGATACTATTCACTTCATGGGAAAACCACATAAATAATAATGGGATCTTAATAGACTCAGAGGGTAAATTTTATATGTCCCCAAGAAGCCATTTAACACAGTGATATATACATGATATACATAAGCCAAATCCCACTTCAAAGAATAAAAGAAGTTCAACAACTGCACCCTCAAAGGTGTGTTTTTATATTCAATTCTTTGTCAGGTAGAAGGAAGTTATCTGAGCATTAAAACAATGAAAAATACTACTACAGATAGACTTACAGGTTAAACTACAGCAAAGTTACAAATTTCTGTATGTCCAAAAAAACAAAAGATAAAAGACAAAAAACTGTGAAGAAAAATTTCACAGTATACAGTGGATTTTTCTATTAAGAAACCATAACTTGGGCTCCTGCGTGGCTCAGTGGGTTAAAGCCTCTGCCTTCAGCTCAGGTCATGATCTCAGGGTCCTGGGATGAAGGCCTGTATTGGGCTCTCTGCTTGGCAGGGAGCCTGCTTCCTCCTGCCTACTTGTGATCTCTCTCTGTGTCAAATAAATAAATACAATCTTTAAGAAAAAAAAAAAAAAAGAAACCATAACTGAATAGTCAAATGAAATCCACAAATTAAGAAATACAAAGAGCCAGTAAACATGAAAACACTTTTCAAAATCATCAAAAACTCATAGAAACTCAATTCAAAAGGATAACCAGATACACAATTTCTATTATTAAAATAGTCCATTTTTTAAACCACAATACCAAATCTTAATGAGACTATTGCCCAATTGGTTTATACTGAGTATTAATTTGTGCCTAAACTTTTTGCTAGAGCAATTTGACAATAAGGAGTAGGAGTTTGAAAATATTTAAATGTATGACCCAGTAACATCTATGAAGGTATAAGGAAATGGTCAGAAATGAAAAGATTAATATAAAATCATGTTTGTTTCCATAAATATGAAAAACAGGAAACCAAAATACATGGTTAGTAAGAATATTAAATGAAATACACTAGTGTTTATAGTATGAAGTGGGGGGAAAAAGTAAAATATAAAAATGAATAGTCACTCTAACTCCAAATTTCCATGTTTAAAATATCTATGTGTATTCATAGATATAAAACTGGAAGGTTGAGAGTGGATTTCTCTGGATGGTGGAATTTTCTTTCATTTTCACCTTTTCCTGAAAGATCCTGTATTTTCTTATAATTATAAAAACATTATTTAAATGTAATATTAAATGAGTATACTTTTGAATGCCATTTTATACAATAGGTCATTCATATAACCATCATGAAATAATAACCCATCTTCCTCCTGCTACATTTCCAGTCATATAACTAGTAAATTCTATTCTCAGGATTTGAACCTAAGTGTTCTTGTTGCAAAGTTTGCACTGTGGATATGAAGATATGAAGTAAATCACAGTAAATGTTCCAAAGAAGAGTATAATCAATATAGAAAATTAAAAATATATTGTATCAGTAATATGTGGTGTCTTAGATTAAAGCAGAAAGAAAATGTATGAAAATGTATGTCTTTATATATTGGGAGATTTGATAAATTGTCCACTGTCCTAATCCAAGACATGCAATGACATGTACGCTTCTACTGGGGAAAACCTATGATACAAATTAAAGATCAGAATCAAAATGAATAATTTAATTACTGAATAGATGATGGCACTTGGACATAGTGGAAGGAAGTATGGAAAAAAAAAATAACTAATCACAAACCAGAAGCCTGAAAAACTGTGGTATCCTTTGCTAAAAGCCAGAATTGGGTGTGGGGAAAGTTTTTAGTATCTACTATTTTTTTTTTTTTTTTTTTTTTTTTTTTTTTTTTTTTTTTTTTTAGTATCTACTATTAATAGCTACTACTTATAAGTAATGACTACAACCAAGCCCTATTTTAAATGTTACGTGGGGGAGCCTAAGTGGCTCAGTGGGTTAAAGCCTCTGCATTCAGCTCAGGTCATGATCTCAGGATCCTGGGATCAAGTCCCACACATCTCCCACATTGGGCTCTCTGCTCAGCAGGGAGCCTGCTTACCCCTTTCTTTGCCTGCCTCTCTGCCTATTTATGATCTCTCTCTCTGTCAAATAAATAAATAAATCTTTAAAAAATATATTTATGTGGATTATTTTATTTAATGCTAAAAAAAAACAACCCACAGAAATCTCTGAGGTAAGTGCTATTATAACCCCCAGTTGATTTATTGACATTCACTTATCTGCATAATAATACACAAGTATTATAATATATACTATAGATATAATATATATAATTATATATAATATATATAATATTTAATAACCTTGGCCTCTATTGTTACTGGTATAATACTGACCAAATTTTGTTATCAATACCAAAAATCACAGGAAGCTGAGGATTCTATTTGAGGGGAAGCTGTTATGCAATATATATATATGTATACATATATAGTAGATATTAACATTATTAGGCCTCCTTCCAAATCCTGTGGTCTTAGCCTCCAGGTTAGTAATTTGGAATGTCTAATGGATGAGAGATTAGGAAAGAAATGCAGAAAGAAAATTTTGTTTCCAATAGAACAAATTGCATCAATTGGAGGAATTCACTTTAAAACCTGAAGCAGGAAGAGAAGATAAAAGGGAGGCAAAGAAGAGAAGTTTAGAAAAAGTAAAAGAAAAATTATAACATCATATCAAAAAGTAAAAATTGCCATATCAAAAAGTAAAATCCCACCGGAGTTGGAGAAGATGGAAAATGGCAATTCAAAGGGCAAGAAAAAGAATAATAATACATCAATTAAAAACAATAATTGGACTTAAAGAAGAACTTACTGGTGACTTAGAATGGGTTCTTTGTTATGACATAAACCATGGCCAATTTATTATAAAAATAGATGGTAATGGGAAGTGGATAGATGCTGTTTTCTTTTTTAATAAAGATATAACATGGCATGTTTTGTATAAAAAAGGTATAAATGGTTTATCTTTCAGCTTGGTCTCTAGTTGGTCTTAAGGGGCACAGATAAGAGAATACATAGAATAACGTGTACATAGCCATAACCCCTACTAGAAAACTGAATCATTCTTTGGAATGACACAGAAATTCCTCATGTCCTCCATTACTCCTCTTGGAGAAGTTATCTTGAAGAAGGTAACAGAATCTTAAAACCTACTTAGAATTGTGCTCGGTATGGTGGAGTATACGAAAATATAGGTCATGGGCTTTTTCTGCAAAGTGCTTCTTTGCCTAATTTAGAAGATGAATATATATATATATATATATATATATATATATATATATATATATACACAAATAAATAAGACTGAGCATCTGAATAGCCAAATAACTATGGCCTGTATTGTTACTGGTATAACACTGACCAAATTTTGTTATCAATACCAAAAATCACAGGAAGCTGAGGATTCTATTTGAGGGGAAGCTGCTATGCAATATAATTCATAGTACATTGTTGAACTATTAGGGTTGAAATAGTGGAATTTTAGAAGGCTTTAGGCAAATTTCTTGAATCTTGAATCTTAGTTTTTCATCTAAGAAAATGGAAAAGTTACCATCTGGATTAAGTAGCTTCAGGCAATGGGAAAAATAAATGCACATACATCTATTAAAAAAAAGTCCATGCAATGCAAATAGATATGGTATGCAAATGCAGCACACTTTTTAAAATATCGGATCCAGGAGCAAAATTTTATAAAGAAATAGATTGAAACTACCTTCAAAGGTTCTAAAGGTCCCTTAGTTTTACATCCTGCAAGGTGGGTGGATCTTTTCCTCCAGGTCTCCAAAGGCTACTAGCTATAAGTTACCACCCAAATAAATTTACAACCCACCAACTGAGGCAAGGCAGACAGAAACTATTATGCCCTGATGAATTTAATAAAATATCCCCAACATGATGCCTATTTGTTTGCTATGTTTGTTACATTTCAGGCTGGGAAGATTCATAGATACATTGTAAAGCTGAGAAATTCAGGGACATGGATGAAGATCAAATAGCCCTCTTAAGAATGTATTAAAGATAACATCCAGAAATACTGACATTCATGTGCATTACAGAGACATTATTCCATGCAGGGTTTCCTCAGTCTGAACACATCTTCTCTGGCTTTTCCCCCAATGGAGAATTCGATTCCCTTTTGCCCCTCCCACTCAGTGCTTCCAGATTGCTTCAGAAGGCCCAGGCAGCCTGCTCAGCAGCAGGCAACCAGGGCTGGGTGTGCAGGAGCTATATATAGCTCCACCTTGGAGATGTGCACACACAAGCACACATACAAATGCCCATGCTGGATTTGGAATGAATAAATGAGAGGAGGCGGCAGCCTTCCCCTCTCCTTCTTCCCCGTCACCCCAGTTTTTCAATAATTTTCAAAGCAGGGTGTCTTCAGCTCCCTAGAGTGATGCAGCCTCTAATTTCTCCGCAATTCTGCCTACTGCTTCCAGCAGACTGACTCCGGCAGGAAGCGGCATTGGGCCAACACCTACTACCCAGATGCGGTCACCCAGGGAGGCTGCCTTACAGCCGCGGGGAGACCATCCGGGCACAATTACTTGACTCTCTGGGAATCCCCGAGGATAAACCTATTTTTTAGAAACTAGGCGAAAAGGTGGTTCCCCATAGACAACACCAAGCAGGAGAGGAGACGCGAAGCCCTCCCTGCCTCTCTCCTCGGTCTGCAGCAGACAGGGGAGAAGGGCCCAGGTCTTCTCAATAGAGACATAATTAACCGGTAAATGCCCTCAGAGTTGCGGGATTTCTTCCCCACCCCCCACTCCTGAACGGAGACAGTTCTTAACAGAGGAACCAGGAAACAAACAAGTGCCTTCCTCCCCTGGGCCCAGTCATCCCCAGTTTTTGCAGGGATGCGCTTGCTAGTCTAGACTCAAGGTACGAGGGTAAATGAGTAGGTGCGGACGGGCATGGGGAGGAGCAGAAGCTCCTCTCGGTTTAGGAAGACCTGCGGTTTCCCGGCAGCTGACATGTCTGCTCCCCCATACCCTCCCCTGCGGGTGTACATGGCATTCCTTGGGCGCGTCACCCAACAGCGGCGGCGGCCGAAGCCTCCGAGAGGAAAGTTGATGAGACACAGATGGAGACTCGGTCTCCTCTCCTAGGGCACTGCCGCTCTGCCCCACCCGTCACCGGGGCTCCTGCACCCCTCCTTCCCAGCACCCAGACGACCTCTACCCCGGCCCTTCCAGCCGCACTTTCACGGCGAGAGCTGCGGCCACCACATCAGATTTGGGGGTGACGAGGGCGGGGCGGGGCTGGGGGAAGGGGAAAGGAGGCAACAGTACCATGAAAATACGCATGCTTTTTTCTATCTGCAAAGAAGGAAAAGTCCTGCCTCCTACCTGTTCTCTGCTTCTGCTCCCCTCGGCACGGCACAGCTGGACCATAACCTACAGGTTTCCCACTTCCGCTGCAAACACCTGGGAGCGCATCTCCGCACCCGCGCCCCTCCTAGCCTTGGCGGAGCCCTGCCTTGCTACTTGACAGCCGAAGCCGGGCCTTTTAGAGCGGTCATTGGGGCCGCCAGGAAAGGGGGGCGGGCACCGAAGAGAAACCCGCGGTTCTCATTGGGTAGGCGGAATGCCACTCACCCCAGACCAGGGCTCGCTGCGGACTGAGGTTGTTGCTGAACCTAACTGCAAAGGGTCTCTGCAGTCCCTGGCACCAAACCCCGACGCCCCTGGATCTAGGACCACTAAGAGGAGGGAAACTGGTTTGACGACTTGTCATCTGAGACCCCAAGAGGGACGGAAGAGCCAGGCATAACCAGCACTTTCCAGAGCTTCCCTGAAGGGACCATCTGCTCTGGGAGATTGGACAGGAAAAAATATCAGGAGCAGTGCCTTGATAGAGAAACATGAACTTCTCTATCTAATTAAGAATGGAGGGAAATAAAGAAATACATATACTTAAGTGTAAAATAATCACAAGGAATGAAAAAGACATGAGGGTTTGTTTCCATTTTTGCCTAAACGTAACATGACAGTTTTCCTGTGGATTAAAGATTGAACTGTTTATTCTGTACTACAAAGAAACTCCAAAATACCCCCCTGGTAGGAACAGTACTTTAAATGGGAAAGCTTTGCAATAATAACATCATCAGAGAGAGTAAAAGAAGGAAAGTAAGGCCAAACTGCATAAAGGACTTGCCTTGGACAGTTCATTTGGTTGTAGAAGTCTTTAAATAATGACCACCAGACTAACTGATAATCAATCTAATTCTTTTCTACTGATATTAGTCCCTCATTCTTTTTGTGCTCAGACCCTGAGCCTGCAGAGGATATGTAAGCCAAAGTGATTCCTAGGTGATCCCAAACCTGCTTTTTAGGTGAAGGGGGTCAAGGGTAAAACAAATCTGTTCCCATCTTTCATCTCTGCCATTTGTCAAGGTGGGATCAGGAAGCTGTAAAACTCAGGGCACTTCTCAAATGGGGGAAAATGATAGAAAGATTACCAGTAGAATTGGATGAAGGGAAGTATCTTATTTTAATGCCATATAAAGAAACAATCTTCTCACTTGCATGCTGCCTAGTTTCTGCAAATAGCCAGGCTCTTCATCCACCTAAATTAAGTAGTCATCTTAACCAGTGCTGAGCATGATACAGCTCACTGGACAGCTGTTAGAGAAGATGGCATTGTTATTAAATGTTAAATAAATTTAGGTTTTTACCTTATTGCTTATGGTTGTCATGACTATTGGCCAGGCTCCTCATAAAATGTTCTCTTTCTAAAACTAGATGATTCAAATTAATGTATTTGGAATGGGAAGGGACCCTAAAGATAATTTATAGAGAACAATACATAGGGCTTTTATGCTGGAACTCACTTACCACTGAATGGAAATAACTAAACATGTTATGGTAAGTTTCAAAACCAATCAGTCATGTTTCTACATAAGATGCCATTAGTCTTTCATCTCCACTCCAGGGACCCACACCAATTGTTCCATTGAACTGGACAAATAACGCATTACTTAGTGCATTTACTGAGCACTTACTCTGTGCCACACCCTGTGTTAGGTGCTAGGAAACTAAGCAAGAATAATACATAGAACATGTTAAAGAGGGACTCAGGAAGCAATGAAGATAGTAAAATATTATAGTAAGGAATATATATTTTCAATGCTAACATTTTTTTGAATCCTAAACCTAAATTACTTTGAGTAACAATGAACTCTAGCAGACCCTCTGCTAGGTTTAAGCAGTGAGAAGGTGAAGTACCAAGGAAAGAAACTGAAATTGAGGTGAGCAAAAAAGTTGAAATTGGAAGTGAAAAGAATACTAAAAAAACTCTGCTATCCTCATTCTTTCATCCCTTAATTCATTCTTTTTTTCAACAAATATTGCTATTACAAATATAGTGATGAATAAGGTAGGCAAGCTGTCATGGAACATATTTATTTTTCAAACAGACAATGTCACTTTGTATATTTACTGATATAATTATAGCTCTGCATGTGTATGTGTGCATATGTACATGTGTATGTGTGTGTATTTGTATTTGGAAGGAATATTATGATAATTATAATTTCTATCAGGCATCAGGCACCTCATATATTTATGGATAAAACAGACTATCTCCAGGTTATTGGTTATTATCTCAGAGAGCAAAACCAGTACATCTGTTCCCAGAATATGTATATTCTTATATAGATGAATCTATCAAAAGAACCTGCTACAGTGCATTTTACATTCTTCAAATCACTTTCAGATAAAATCCTCGTTTTTTTCTTAAGTAAGCAGGAGATTCATTATTAGCTCCATTTCACAATTGAGGAAATTGAAGTAGCCAAGGAAATGTATTCCTTTGGAAGTAAAGGTAATTAAAAACAGTTACATATTATACATATATAATGGTTGGTGTATAAGAGACATTCACTACTTAAACATGAATATATGGTTTATAAAATGTGAGAATTAAAAAAAATAAAAAATGTGAGAATTTAAAGAACTTTAGAAACTCTGAGTTTCCACCATTATTCTGTGAAGGATAGAATCAATTATAATTTGCTCAAGATCATGTACCTGCTTAGAAGCCAAGGTGACTCTGGAACCCAGATCTCAGTACTACTCCTTCATTATTTATTCACCACAATGAACAATAGCTTGGGTATCTCTTCCAGCAGAATTCTTGCCGCTTTTACTCCCCGTTCCACCTTGTCTTTTAAAATTTTCAAGACCAACCCAACAGTGTACTCACTTTCCAGTATCTATAAAAATACAGGAGAGCATGTCACTCTAACTGGAAATTAAGCAGGACATAATCAGTAGCTGAGATAGGTTTGCTTGTAAGTTGGGGGTCTGCCTCGTAAGACTGGGTCAGAGTAATTGGGGTTGGTGTTCAGGTATAAAGAAAGCCAATGGAAATGGGTGGTTAGCTAGGCAGATTGCCTCTGGCACATACTGTCCCTAAAGTCAGAAAAAGGAGAACTACAGAAACGTGAGTCTGGATCCTTGCTATCTGACAGCCTGGTATAGAACCTATTTGCAGATCTCAAAAAGAAACAGTAAGAAAATTTTGCCTGGTTCTCTGGCTGGCTCTGATTCCCTAATCACTCGCAGAGTTCCACAGCACAATTTATTGGGTATTATTACATTGCTAAACTTCCCTTGGCCCTATTATTGAATTTTCCGGCCATCCATCCCCTCCTTCTTCCACCCTGCACTGGCCCTCTTTCTTGAATCATTCCAATTTCCTCCAACCAGTGATTAAATCTTGGTGAGAGGAAGGGAACTACAGCAGTAGTAGTGCAGCTTGCCACAGTATGTATTCCTTTTCTTTCTCCTCTGCTCCACCCACTGTTTCCTCACTACGAAGCTTCCCAGAACAGTTGCTAGCATAGCCTCTGGTAGCAAAGAAAAGGGAGAATAAGAAAAAAGGGGCCTTTCCAATCAAAATTTCAAATGAGACTCAACAAAGCAGAAAGACAACAGAGGCTCTGCCCACTAGTACGAGGAGAGTCATGCTAAACCCAATATGCAGCATCTCAAAGCAGATCACATCAGCCAACCGACCTAGCTTTTACATAGCCAAGAGGGAATGATTGCAAAGGGATATGTACGTACACACACACACACACACACACACACACACACACACACACACACTCCGTACCATGTGGCTGGAAGAAAAGGCAGGGAAGATGGTTTGCAAATAGCAAATATTGGAAATATAGTTGACAACAGCAGTTTGCTAGTCACCCAGGGCCACTGCAATATTTTTGGAGATTAACAGTAAGATTAGAATTCCTTTGGTTTTGTCAGTGACTGCTCTGCACCAAAAGGGCAGATTTACAGAAAAGCACTGATATTACTAATATTGCAAGGGTATCTTTATCCAGATTCCATTGTTTCACAGTAGAATCCACTATTTCTCCTTGTATCACCCCCTTTGCATAACAGGAATCAATGTGCGACATAACAGAAAGGCCCTTACTCCTTAGTCAGCCCAGCTGTCCTCCAAATTCTTTCAACTCCTGAAACTCCTGGGGAAGGACAATGCTCAATTCAATTGTTAAATTGTAGCTTGATCTCTGTTACTCACAGAGAGTAGGCAGTCAGTTGTTATTAGTGAACTCCATTAACAACCTTAATTAACATGTCCTTCCCTTTCCTAACAGCCACCTATACACACTGAAAATTTCATTTTCTGAGTACATCCTTGAAATGAATACCTTCACATTTGGAGTTGACATGGGATGAGACATTAGAAGACCTTGTTCTACTCTGATCTAGTTAATAGTGGAGAGGCTAGGGATAGAACTGTAATCCTCAGTACCCTATGCCATAAAATGAGGGGCAGAATGGCACGAAGCTCTTTGCCAATAATACAGTACCAGCATCTTTATAAAAGGTCATCCATCCAAATATAAATCCTAGTCCCTAAAACAACCAAAAGAAGCAAAGGGAGAGCTACAGAGGAAATATTTTCCACTTCACTCAAATTTTCAAGTTTATTGGCCTAAATTGTCATAAAATCCCCTTTTTGGGCGACTGGGTGGCTCAGTGGGTTAAAGCCTCTGACTTCGGCTCAGGTCATGATCTCAGGGTCCTGGGATGGAGGCCCCGGCATGGGGCTCTCTGCTCAGCAGGGAGCCTGCTTCCTCCTCTCTCTCTGCCTGCCTCTCTGCCTGCTTGTGATCTCTCTCTGTCAAATAAATTAAAAAAAAAAACTTTTTAAAAAACCCCCTTTGTGTGTGTGTTTAATATCTACTAGATCTGTTGATCCAATTATCATTTTCAATGTTGATTATCGGGTTTTCCCCTTATTAGTTTTCCAGTGTTTAGAAGCTCCATTAATCATTTCAAATACCAATTTGGGCTTCTTAATTTTTTGTAATATGCATATATTTTCTATTTCATTGATTTCTTCTCTCATTTCCATTATTTTCTTCGACTTAATTTACTTAGTTTGGATTTGTTCTTTTTCTCTACTTTTGAAGGGAAATTGATGTCGTTAATGTTTCAACATTTCATCTTTTTTAAATATTGCCTTTAAGGGTTTAATATTTTCTCTAAGCAGAACTTCTGTGTGTCTGAGAAGTTTAAATATGTTATCTTTATTACCATTCAGTTTAAAAATTTTCTAACCTCTGTTTTTCTTTTTCAGCCCAGAGATAATTTAGAAGTATATCATTTAATCTACAGTCACTTAAGAGTTTTCTATTTATTTTTTTTTGTTTCAAAATTTTAATTTTATCTTTCTCAGAAAAATACTCTAAAAAGATTTCAACTTTTGGCAATATGTTGAGGCTTTGTTTACAGTGCAAAATTTGCATTTTTGGTAAATGCCCCCTATACTCTTAAAAGAATATAGAAGTTCAGCTTCCAGTCATAAAAAAGTAGCTGTTGTTGAACCATCCACCCTCCTATAAGCTTTGGAAAAAGAAAAACAAATAACAAAAAACTATTCAAAGGCATTAGATAATAACCAAAAGAAGGCAGAACCTGAAGAGGCATCTATACATGAAAAAATAAAATAGCAAAGCATGAGTTTCCCATTTTATGCAGCTTTAGTCTTGAGGAAATGTCCTGATAGGCTCCCAACAGTATGAATGAATCTGAAAACAAACAAACAAACAAAAAACTTTCTAGGGGCGCCTGGGTGGCTCAATTGGTTGGGCGACTGCCTTCGGCTCAGGTCATAATCCCAGAGACCTGGGATCAAGCCCCATTTTGGGCTCCCTGCTTGGTCGGAGGCCTGCTTCTCCCTCTCTCACTCCCCCTGCTTGTGTTCCCTCTCTGACTGTGTTTCTCTCTGTCAAATAGATAAAATCTTTAAAAAAAAAAAAAACTTTCTAGCTTAAAGAACCAAAAAACAGAGGTATAGATGGCAAAAGAAAGAAAGTAAAACAGGAATGTCCCTGGAAGGAGACAACCAGAAAGGGAGAATTGCCAGTTCAGAGTGTAAACTCTACCCAAATTTTAAACTGACTCCTAAACTATATATACACAGTACAGACTCCAAGCAAGACTCCAAGAAGTATGGATAAAGTTAAAAGAATTGTAATAGGATAAATAGTGGCCCCTTACTCTCTGGAACTTGTGAATGTTACATTATATGGCAAAGTCTCTGCAGAAGTGATTAAGGATCTTGAGATTGGGAGATTATCTTTGATTATCTAGCTAGGTCCTAAATGAGATCACATGTATCCTTATAAGAGGCAGGCAGAGAGAGCTTTTACTATACACAGAGCAGATGGTGATGTCAAGACAGAGCAGGGAGGGATTTGAGGATGCTGGCCTTGAAAATTAGAGTGATGCAGCCATATGCCAAGGAACCCCTGCAGCTACCAGAATCTGGAGGAAGCAAAGAATGGATTCTCCCTAGGGCCATTGGAGGGAGGGTGGCCATGCTGGGCCACCTTGATTATGGCCCAGTGATGCTGATTTGAACATTCCAGACTCTAGAACTGTAAGAGAATGTTTTTTATTGTTTAAGACATTTTGTGGTTATTTAAGTGAGAGGATAAATTTAGTTGTTTTTTTGTGGTGCTAATCTGTTAGCAGCCACAGGAAACTAGTACAAGAATGTAACAGAGATTTCAATGGAGAATTTCAATGGGAGACAGACTTTGGAATTTGAGTACATCCACGTTGAATACATCCACGTTAACCACCTTCTAAATGAACAAATGAAACATTCATACTCTTCAAAAAGACACAGAACAGAATTCATAATTGCTACAATGTAGCCTTGTAATGCTCAGGATATAATCTAAAATTACTATACATACCTGCCACCCCCTTCTACTGCCTGCCTCTCAAAAGAAAAACAAGAATAATAACAAACAACAACAACAAATGAAATTCATACTGAAGAGTAAAGGTAGATATGATAGTTAGGAGACAAGGATTTTAAAACTGCAATTATAGTTGTGTTCAAAGGCAAAAAGGAAAATTTGTCTACAATGGATATTTTCCCAAGTAAACTGAACATCGCCACACAAATCTTCATCCGAAAATCTGTTTCCTGGGTAACTCAACACAATTTAATAAATCATACATGCTCATTATATAATGTATAAAAAATACTAGAAGACATAATAGTCGGAAACAAATCTACCCAGAAATCGGTAAATTATTGTTTAGTATTATTAATTTATTAATCTTTTGTAACTATAAATTTTCTCTGAATTTTCATGGATATTCCAATAAAATCTAACTAGTTTTAACTACAATTAAAATATATTGTCTTTTTTTCCTTTTAACACTTCTCCTCCTGTCTCCTTTTCAGCAATTATTGTTTATATCTCTTATACTTTCAACATTCATTTTTCTAGACTTGTCCTTATTATAAATGTAGTTCAAATCTCCCTCACAGAAAATTACTCTGATCCTGAATTTCCCTCTAATTATACTACAAGACCCTGAGAATTGAAAGTTTTCCACTATGGCCCTCATGTGTCCTTATCACTTTTCAATTCTCTCCTGGGTTTCTTTCTAGTTCTAGAAGAACTCTGAAAATCCTTCCCCAAATTCTTTCTCTGAATCTCTCTTCCCCTCTCCCTCAATGTTAATTTTATGTAGAATTGTGCTGATTCTGAACTCTCTTATCACTTTACATTTCTCCTGTATGAATTATGAATTCTTTTTGTTCCAACTTCTATATATTTATTTATTTATTTATTTATTTATAAATCTCCATCTCCAGCCCTGGATCTACTCTGCACTACAGACTCATAAGTCCATTTCTTTCTATACTTGGATGATTCAAAATCATATCAAACTCAAAGTGTCCAAAACGAAAATAATCACCTTGGTATAAGTTACAAAGGAACATTATAAAGAAGGAAACTTAATATATCTGGGAAAAGAAAGGGAAATAAAGAAATAAAGATGCAGGGCACCTGGGTGGCTCAGTTGGTAAAGCGACTGCCTTGGGCTCAGGTCATGATCCCGGAGACCCGAGATTGAGTCCCACATCGGGCTCCCTGCCCGGCGGGAAGCCTGCTTCTCTCTCCCTCTCACTCCCCCTGCTTGTGTTCCCTCTCTGGCTGTGTTTCTCTCTGTCAAATAAATAAAATCTTAAAAAAAAAAAAAGAAATAAAGATGCTGTTTAGGTATATTCTTATAAGAAGAATTATCAGTATTTAGAACTTAAGACAACATTCCGAGTTAGAACAAAGTGTGAAAGATACAATGTAAAATAGCAAGGCATGCTCAAAGATTGAGATATGGTTATGATTAAAGCATAAGCATAAAGAGAATGAAAAACAGATTGGAAACAACATTGGCCTCTTCACTATTCCCCAACTGAGGCACACTCAATCACAGGGCTTTTATTCTTGCTGCTCTCCCTTCCTGAAATACACTCCCTCAATTCCTGTGTGAATGCTTTTTTTCAAATTTTTATTAAAATGTTACCTTCTCAATCAGCCCACCCTTGATCATCTCACTTAAAACTGACATCGTCCCAATGCAGATCTCTCATCTCCTTTTCCTCCTCCTTATTTCTCCATGGTGCTTTTTATCAACTACAATATATTCTTTTTGCATCATTTCGTTTATCGACTATGTTGTAGAATATGACTACCCTCTCTTTCCTTTGGAATTTGAGTTCCACTGTGGCTTAAATTGACTCTCTTTTGTTCATTTCTGTATACTTATTTTTTTTAAAGATTTTATTTATTTATTTATTTATTTGACAGAGAGAAACACAGCCAGAGAGGGAACACAAGCAGAGGGAGTGAGAGAGGGAGAAGCAAGCTTCCTGCC
The DNA here is from genome assembly GCA_004023965.1 of Spilogale gracilis. NCBI lineage: Eukaryota > Metazoa > Chordata > Mammalia > Carnivora > Mephitidae > Spilogale > Spilogale gracilis. The sequence continues at coordinate 18,103 of PITA01019300.1, read as the reverse complement.
GAGCAGGGAGCCCAATGCTGGGCTCCATCTCAGGACTCCGGGATCATGACCTGAGCCAAAGGCAGATACTTAACAACTGAGCCGCCCAGGCGGCCCACTACAATTATATTCTATTGTATGCATTTTTTGGTATATCTTTCTCTATTTAAAAAAAGATTTTATTTATTTATTTGACAGAGAGATAGGCCAAGCTAGAGTGCACAAGTGGAGGGAATGGTAGAGGGAGAGGAGAAGCAGACTCTGCACTGAGCATGGAGCCTGATGTGGGGGTAGACCCCAGGACCCTGGGATCCTGACCTGAGTCGAAGGCAGATGCTTAACCCTCTGAGCCACCCACGCACTCCTTGGTATATCTTTCTTTGTTACAAATAAAAAGTTCCTTGAAGACAAGGATTATATTTTGTTGGTTGGGAATTGTGGTGAGAACTAAAAAAATCTGTTACTGCCCTCTCCTTCCTATTACATGTTATCTTAGAAGTATTCAGAGAAGGTGACATATGATTTAGACCTTTAAAAACAAATAAATTTAACTAGAAAGAGGGTAAGGAATAGCATAGATACAATTTTATTCATGAGAGTTAAAAATTACGACTTTTTTAGTTTACTCATATTTGAAATGGAAAGCATCAATTCTTGGAGGCTTATGTTAAATGATTACTATGGAACTATCACTTTTTACCTTAATGAGGTATTAACTTGAAGGTTAATTGTGAGAAATATGAAAACTTACTGATAAAAGCATGGAAAATTATAAGTCCACCAGAAGAAGTAGAGAATATGTAAAATTCAAATTTGTGGACTGAAATCTTCCTTGTTCCTCAAGAAAAGGAGGTCAGAAATGCCATTCCATTAGTCTTATGCATTTTTTCCATTAGTTGTATTGCCCTTGCTTTGAGTATTCAGTACTCCAAGGAACATGTAGCACAAGTATCTCGGACATAAGAAATGCACAAAGCATAGTTTACCTATTTCCAGTAAATCTGAGCTTTATGCTGCCATCCAATTACCAAATTAGAAGCAATATTTAGAAGAAAATTTACTTTAACCTTTATATGGACATAATCATTTATTTTTTAAAAACAATCTGTACCATTTCACATTACAATAAAATTGGCTCAAAGCCTGGATTCCTTTCCAGCTGGTGGTCTATCTGAAGAAAGTTGATATATGTATTTTTAAATAAATGTCAATCATGTATAAATGACTAGAAACTGTTTACCCTACCTTTTCAGTTTACCTGAATGCCTGAATTTTTTCTTTGTTGCTATTGCTGTTACAGCTTTATTAGTCGCTCTAGCTTAAGTGGGTATTTCTTACACTACCAAGAATTCTTTTGTTGAGTAGCAAATTTCCCATATGAATGCAAAGAAATAGGACATGGGTCAGGTCAGTTACAAAAGAAAAAAGAGACTACAGTGGCTTATTTGGATTGTAGGCTTGAAAATGATACCAAAGCTTGGGGTTTCTCACATGTTACACAATTCTTTGGAGAGGATGTTGGCAGAGGACAACAGAATTGATAGGAAATGCACAGCTACTGACACAAGGATCATTCCATTCTGGGATGGTCTTTGACTCTGAAAAAAATCTGAATCTCCTCCTGCTTAAGTCTTCTCCCCATTTAAAATTCTCTAATGGGGGTGCCTGGGTTACTCAGTCGCTTAAGCATCTGACTCTTGATTTCAGCTCAGATCATGATCTGAGGGTTCTGGGATCGAGCCCTGCATGGAGCTCTGAGTGTGGCTCCATGCTTAGTGTAGAATCTGCTGGAGATTCCCTCTCCCCCTCGACTTCTGCCCCTGCCCCTCCAAATAAATAAATAAATCTTAAAATAAGATGAAATTCTCTAATGGCCTTGCATTATAGTTTGAATGCCCAACTTTTTCCAATATAAGTGATCTGGTTCCTATGTACCTCTCTGACATTATCTTAAACCACGTGGCTCTTCACTCACTATGCTCTAGCCATAGCTGGCCCTGATTCTGAATCTCAAATGCCAAACTCAGTGCTGTTCCTTTTTTTCAAAAAGGCTCTTTTCCTGGCTCTTTTATAATTATACTTCTAAGATTTTTTCAAATCTAATCTTACAGGTTACCTCTCACAGAAGACTTGATGATGACATGACTGAGAAACTTACAGTAGGAGCAACTATTCTTGGGGCCATCAGTCGAATCCTGACAACAATGTGAAATTAAAACATAAATTTAATCAGGTGCAACAACAAAAAAATAGAAACTTCCTACCAGTTTCCTGCTTAGCTTTTTTCATTCCTCCTTTCTCCTTTTGTGATCATGCTACAGTGTATCAGTAAGAATTCTTGCAATGATACCGATTTGCTTGGATTATTTTCCCAACATTCAATTAGATGCTCAATTCCAAAATGTAGATGTCATCCTCCATTCTTCCTTTTCCCTGACTCACTGATTCAATCTATTAATTATTCTTATTAACCATCCTCCAGATCATATTTTAATGTATCACAGTGTTGCCACTCTGATCAAAGGTACCATTCCCTTTTTCTAAGCCTAGTGTAATAAGTGCATTGGTCTCCTTGCTTTCGTTCCTAACTATTCGTTAAGGCACCCACTCTTAAATCAATCATTAAGAACAAGAATCAATTTAGATTATTCACCTATCAAATGCTTTATAAAGACATTGCATTGGGCGCCTGGGTGGCTCAGTGGGTTAAAGCCTCTGCCTTCGGCTCAGGTCATGATCTCAGGGTCCTGGGATGGAGGCCCACATCGGGCTTTCTGCTCAGCAGGGAGCCTGCTTCCTCCTCTCTCTCTGCCTGCCTCTCTGCCTACCTATGATCTCTCTCTCTGTCAAGTAAATAAATAAAATCTTTAAAAAAAAAAAAAAAGAGGGGTGCCTGGGTGGCTCAGTTGGTTAAGCCACTGCCTTCGGCTCAAGTCATGCTCCCGGAGACCTGGGATTGAGTCCCACATCGGGCTCCCTGCTCAGCGGGAGGCCTGCTTCTCCCTCTCTCACTCCCCCTGCTTGTGTTCCCTCTCTAGCTGTGTTTCTCTCTGTCAAATAAATAAAATCTTTAAAAAAAAAAAAGACATTGCATTATGGTTTGAATGTCCAACTTTTCTATGACAAGCAATCTGTCTCCTCACCACCTCTCTGATCTCATCTCAAGCCAAGCAACTCTTTACTAAGTTTCCTGCTAGAATCTGGCCTTGATTCTGTCCTTCAAATGTGCCAAACTCAGTCTGTTGTTCCTTTTTTCTTTCTCTCTTTCTTTTTTTTTTTTTCTTCTTCTACTCAGACCTCATCTTCTCACTCCTGGGAAGGAGGAGAAGAACGATCATCAATGGCAATAGACCCTTGTGGAAGCAACACCTAGAGCGAGCTAGCTTCACACTGAGGAGGGAACACCATGCCTCCTCCTCATGGTTTCAGGGACTCTTTATTCAGAAAATCTTCTCTATTAACAAAGCATAGACATGATCCCTGGAAACATAGTCTTTGATGTTCCTTTTTTCTAAAACTCTTCTCCTGGTTCTTCAGATGATTGGCTTTCTGTGGCTTTTCAAGTCTAATCATAAGTCTCACAGAAGACTCCTGTGATAACACTCCTAACCTATATTCCCCAAATCAGAGTTTCTACCATATCAGTGGGTTTTTTTGCTTTTTAAAAAGATTTTATTTATTTATTTGACAGAGAGAGAAAGATCACAAGCAGGCAGAGAGGCAGGCAGAGAGAGAGGAGGAAGCAGGCTCCCTGCGGAGCAGAGAGCCCTATACAGGCCTGGATCCCAGGACCCTGAGATCATGACCTGAGCTGAAGCCAGAGGCTTTAACCCATTGAGCCACCCAGGCACCCAACACACTGTTGTTTTTACTTCAGAGCACTTCACTGTGAGACATAATATTTGGCATTTAAATGTTTGTCTGTATATCTTTTTTCTCTCTCCCTATAGAATGTAGTCTCCATGAAAACAAGGACTTGGACTGTCTTATTAACTACACTCTCCCCAGTGCTAGAATAGTACATAGCACATGGAATTGCTCAAAAAACATTTTAGAAAAACTAAATAACAATTATGGCACGTGACAACTTCTCTCTTCTCCTCCTTCTCCTTCTTCTTCTTTCTTTCTTCTCCTTCTCCTCCTCCTTCTTCTCCTCTTTCTTCTTCTTCCTCCTCCTTCTTCTTCTTTTTCTTCTTTTTTCTCCTTCTCCTTCTCCTCCTTCTTCTTCAATATCCATGGCAGGCCCTATAATGATGAGTAAACACTGCTATCGAGCGCTCACACAGTCCAGCCTCACAATTCCCTCTGGATGGATTGCCCTGTAGGGTTGTCCATCTGGACTTTCCAGAGCAGTCTGCTTGGTCTTGTGACTTGGACAGCTGGCAGGCTTCAGAGAGTTAGCACTCCATTGCTACAGTACATCTAAGAAAAGCTTTCTGGCATTTTTACATCAAACAACCTGGTATTTTATTTACTAGTGGTGGTCATTTTCTAATTCCTTCAAATAATTGAAATTACCTCATAATTTCTGATTATGTCCCCAAACTTTCACTCCCTCCACATAGACCAAATTTCCCTAAAGTTGGAGTTAATGTAAGCTTCACACCAAAGGGAAGAAAGGAAAGCTGGAAAGCTACTCAATTAATCCATAAATAGACCAGATAAGGCAACATGATCACAAGATTAAGTCCAGAGATACTAACTCTAATTTATTTATGCTATAAATTTATGAAAAACATTTCTTGGGGCACCTGGGTGGCTCAGTTGGTTAAGCGACTGCCTTTGACTCAGGTCATGATCCCAGAAACCCGGGATCGAGTCCCACATCGGGCTGCCTGCTCGGCGAGAAGCCTGCTTCTCCTTCTCTCCTTCTCTCACTCCCCCTGCTTGTGTTCCCTCTCTCTCGCTGTGTTTCTCTCTGTCAAATAAATAAAATCTTTAAAAAAAAAAAGAAAAACATTTCTTGAAACATATTAATTTTTTCAGAGAAAGACACATTCCTAGGAGAATAAAGTGATATTGCTATGCTACAAAGATATGGAAATTTCCAGAATATAAACCTGCAGACTGAGAGGCTTGTCTTGCTGGGACAGTAAACATGGAGACTTTGCTATGTATTTTTAAAAATAATTTCAATTTCAAAACACCTATATAGGTAAATCTTCATGTATAGAGGATAATAATAATTGCCTAAATATAAATCTCTTCAATGCTTACCCCGCCCCCCCAAAACGTAAGAGTAACAAGGAATGCAAATAAAGCCACATTCAACCCAAATCTTCAGCATTGCTAGAAGAGAGAAAATATCAAATTCAAACCACTTGTAAGTAAATAAATAAATACCAAATTCCAGAGTTCTCACTGCTGCTGCCTGCCTGTGTTGTGTTTGAAAAGTAAGAGAAGAGAGGCTAAACGATTCCTTGGAGAATAGCACACATATGAAGTATAGAAAAAGCATCCTAGAAAAAAAAGAATTCAGCACCAAAATCCAAATAGTGGTCGAATCTGGAAATTCACAGCAACAAGCATCGGGAAGATACTCGAAAATGAGAAGGTAGCCTTAAAGAATTATGTGGGGGGGAGAAAGGCAAATAGAAAAAATTAGTGCCTCTCGGGAAGATGTGGTAGTAAAAAAAAAAAAAAAAAGAAAAGAGTAAAAAGGTGGGGGAGAGAAGTAAGTCTTATAGAAACAAAGGGGACAAAACTAAAGCAACTTGGCCAGCTCTACCACCACCAAAAGAAACAATAGTATACTTTAATTAGATTATAGTTTGACAAACTGAAAGAGGTCACTCTCAAACAAGGAATCTTGTCCATCAGATGTTCAGAAATAGAAAAAAAGTCAAATTTCATACATAGCCACTGAAAGAAGAAAATACAAACTGTGGATTAAAGATTTCAGTTGAGAAAATTCTCCTCACACACATACACAACTGAAGAAAACTGCAATGCGCACTTGAATCGGAATTTTAGATCCGCAAATGAGAATGTAAAGGGTTTTTTTTGTTTGTTTTTGTTTTTGTTTTTGTTTTTGTTTTAAAGTAAGAACCAGGAATGCCTGTGTTGCTCAGTCAGTTAAGTGTCTGCCTTTGGCTCAGGTCATGATCCCAGGGTCTTAGGATCTAGTCCTGCATTGGGCTCTCTGCTCAGCTGGGAATGGCTTCTCCCTCTTCCCATTGCTCGTCTGTCTCTCAAATAAATAAAATCCTTTAACAAGAACAATAAAAAAATTAAAAATTAAGAATAGAAATTGTCCCCAAAATAATAATAAATAATAAAAAATAAATAACGATAAAACTTTCATAGGAAGAAAGAGTTTAGTTAGCTCAAAAAAGAAATTTAACAAACATATAAACTATTTCTAAAAAAAAAAAAATAGGGGCACCTGGGTGGCTCAGTTGGTTAAGCGACTGCCTTCAGCTCAGGTCATGATTCCGGAGACCCGGGATCGAGTCCCACATCGGGATCCCTGCTTGGGGGAAGACTGCTTCTCCCTCTCTCACTCCTGTTTGTGTTCCCTCTCTGGCTGTGTTTCTCTCTGTGAAATAAATAAAATCTTAAAAAAAAAAAAGGAATAAATTACAATATGTTCAAGGTATAATAAATCCAAGTGAAAATTTAATGAAGCTATTGAAGAAAAGAAGAAAAACAATCAAGAAAATAAAATGAGATAAAGAAATAAAAATGATTAAAGATATGGTAAATGAAACAGAAGGCAAGTAAGAAGGCCCAGTGTGCACATAATTGGGGTTTCTAAAGAAAAACAAAACAATCTAATAGCAGTGGTATTTAAAACTGTAATCTAACAAAGCTTTCAAACACAGCTAAATTTACATACTGAAAAGGCCCCTTGTGTACCTTGGAAAGCCGACCCAGAACAATAAATTCTCAAAATCTTAGTAAAACTATTAGTCTTTAAAGACAAAAACAAAATCATCAGGATTCCTGGACATAAACATTAAATTATAAAAATAAAAAAAATTACACTGGTGCCTCTGGTCTTTTCAAGAGCATGACCAGAGTGTAGCAGCATTTCAAAAAATCTAAGAAAAGTGTGAGTATTTTATACCCAACAAGTATTAAGCCTATAAAAATGAGCAACTTTGAATGAGAAAAAACTCAAGATACACTGTAACCAGGAAGGCTTCATGAAGCGCTTTTTTTTTTTTTTTTAAAGATATTTTTAGGGGCACCTGGGTGGCTCGGTGGGTTAAAGACTCTGCCTTCGGCTCAGGTCATGATCTCAGGGTCCTGGGATCAAGCCCCACATCGGGCTCTCTGCTCAGCAAGGAGCCTGCTCCCCCCACCCCGCCGCTGCCTGCCTCTCTGCCTACCTGTGATCTATCTCTGTAGAATGAATAAATTAAAAAAAATTTTAAAAATTTAAAAATCTTTAAAAAGAAAAAGATTTTTTTGTTTATTTGAAAGAGAGAAACACAGCTAGAGGGGGAACACGAGCAGGGGGAGTGAGAGAGGGAGAAGCAGGCTTCCCACAGAGAAGGAAGCCCAATACAGGACTCTGTCCAGGGACTCCAGGATCAGGACCTGAGCTGAAGGCAAACGCATAATGACTGAGCCACCCAGACAGCCCTCTTCATGAAGCTTCTACTGTAAGATGAGCTCAGTGGAAAACAAGACAACCGGGAAGCTTCTACAAAAGGGCAGAAGATAAACATTTCATACCCTTAATCGTAGAACTAATTCAGGGTTAGGTGTAGGTTTTGATATATGAGGGGAAATAGTATAGTAAACATCATATATTTTGTCAAAAAAATAATGCAATTGGGAGCCGGGGTGGCTCAGTGGATTAAGCCTCCGCCTTCGGCTCAGGTCATGATATCAGGGTCCTGGGATCAAGGCCCGCATAGGGCTCCCTGCTCGGTGGGGAGCCTGCTTCCTCCTCTCTCTCTCTCTCTCTCTCTCTCTCTGCCTCCCTCTCTGCCTACTTGTGATCTCTCTGTGTGTCAAATAAATAAATAAAATCTTAAAAAAAAATAATGCAACTAATGGAAGGAGAAAATGGAATAAGAACATTGGCTGTTGTAAATGTAATAGGAGGGAATCAAAGAATGCCATTTACATTTCACAAATGGCAGAATGAAACATTAAGTAAGAAATAAGGTGATTAAAGGCCTATAAAAGGTATACATGAGCAAGTATACATGAATAAGACAGAGGACAAAACTTCAATATCAAAAGAAATGCTAATTAAAGAAAGGCTTAAGAAATACAGAAAAAGGTACCGTAAATATAATACACTAGACAGAGTAATTATAAAATAACATTACAAAAGCAACATTATCAGTCATAACAATAAATATGAACAGCCTTCACTTACATACCAAAGGAAAAGGTTTTCAAATTGGCTCCCAGAGCAAACCCAGCTCTGCTGTGTACAAGAGACACACTTAAAACAGTAACTCAAAAGTTTGAAACATAAAGGCAAGGGCAAAGACATACTGGGCAAATGGGAGCAATAAGGAAGCAGGGCTGTGTTTCTGATATCAAAGTAAAATTCAAGCCAAAAAACATTAAACGAGAACAAAAAGGGCATTTTAAAATGCTAGAAGCCACAATTCACAAGGAAGAAATAGAAGTTATTTCTATACACCTAATAATACTGTAACCATTTATTGAAAACAAACCACAAGAGTTACAAGATGAAATAGTAACATTAAAAATAAGAGATTTTGAAACACTATTTTCAGCTCAAGACAAATAAAATTTAAAAATTTGGGCTAGAGAAAATCTAAATGATGTAATCAACAATATACAGGGTGCAGAGATATAACAAACACCATACAGAATATGTTTCCTTCTTAAATGCAGATAGAATATTCACAAATTTAACTATATATTAGGTTACAAAGCATCAGTAATTTCCACAGTACAAGAAACTATAACAACACTCTGATTACAATTCAAAACAACTGAAAATTAAAAGAAATGTCACATGGAAATTAAAGTGGAAGAGGAAACACAATCATAAGTTACAAAACCTCTGGAAAAAGAAAGATAACAAAAACAATACATTGTAGAATCCATGGGGTATATTTAAAGTAATGATCGGAGAAATTTCAGTTTTAAACATCTATATCCATATCAGGGGTCAGAAAACTAGTCTCTGGGGCAAACCCAGCTCAATGCCTATTTTGTAAGACCTGCAAAACCAGCCCAGCTTATTTATTTATGTATGTCTCATGGCTGCTTTTGCCCTGCAACTACAGAGTTGGAGAGCAGTGACAGAGATTACATGGCTCACAAAACCTAAACTTATACTATTTATAAGCCCTTTACAAAAAAAAAAAAATTGCTGCTTCTCACTCCATAGCAATAGAGAGATCATTAAAATTAAATAAATTCCCAACCTAAAAAATTTTTTTAAAAAGTAAGCCAAAATAAGCACAATGAAGAAAATAATAGAGATAAATACAGAGATTAGTTTGGTAGGGAAAGGAAAATAGTCTACTAAATCAATTCAAAATTTTAGGGCACCTGGGTGGCTTAGTTGGTTAAGTGCCTGCCTTCAGCTCAGATCATGATTCCAGGGTCCTGGGATATAGAGTCTCTCCTCCCTTCCTCTGTTCCACTCCCGGCTTGTGTTCTCTGCTCTCTTGCTCACTCTCTCTCTCTCTCAAATAAATAAAATCTTAAATTAATTAATTAATTAATTAGATCAACATTCTAACCTTAAAAAGGGTAAAAAATAGTCAAAATGTTAGCTAAAGGAATATTTTTTTAAAAAGAGAGAAGAAATACATGGAAGAAATAACTATTGATACAGAGTAAGAAATCTGTATTATATAATGTATGTAATATAAGATAATTAGAAATAAATTTTGCACACTTGCATGGAAAATGGAAAACATAAATAAAATCAATAATTAATAATTCATTAGAAAAACTAAATTTGTCAAAATTGTTAAACAATAGAATAATTTCTGTCAAAGATATAGTAAAAGATCCAATTAAAAAAGACCCCAAACAACATATAAGGAGAAAATTTTTTTTAAAGATTTTATTTATTTATTTGGCAGAGAGAAACGCAGCTAGAGAGGGAACACAAGCAGGGGGAGTGAGAGAGGGAGCAGCAGGCTTCCTCCTGAGCAGGGAGCCTGATGTGGGACTCTATCACAGGACTCTGGGATCATGACCTGAACGAAAGGCAGACTCTTAACGACTGAGCCACCCAGGCACTCCAAGGGAAAAATTTTTTTGCAACATATATTAACAGACAAAGGGATACTATACCCAGTAGATAAAGAAGTATTTTTTATCTAAAGAAAAAAATTAAACATTCTATAGAAAAAGTAGCAAAAGATATGAATATAGATAAATTCAAAAAGAGCATGTGATCCTCAGTCACATGAAATGGCATTCAATGTTATTTATAACAAAGGAGATTTAAATTAGAATCTCACCAAGTTACCATTTCTCACTATAGACTGAGATACAAGTTCAAAAGTTTAATAATGCACTATGCTGGCAAGGCTGTGGGGAACAGGCACTCTCATACATAGCTGTGGGAATGCAGAAGTGTGCAACCCTCCCGGAGAATTTGGCAATATCTAACAACATTACATATGCATTTACATTCTGTACCAGAAATCCCACCTCTAGGAAGGTATGTTTGGAACAGTATGAAAATATATGCTGCACATTATTGGTAATGACAAAATATTGCAAATTACCTAAATGCCCAAATAGAAGGGTTGGTCCACTAAACTACACGGACATAGTAGCAGACTATGTAGTTATAAAAAGAATGAGGAAGACTTCTATAAATAGATATGGGGTGAAAAAAAAAGCACAGCTAATATCAGTATATGATATACTCTGTGTGTGTGTTGTGGTGTGCTATATGTGTTTGTGTGTTGCTTACTTTTGCAAAAGGAAACAAAAAAGATGTCAGGAAAAAATGCAATTGTTTACTGGCAAGGGTATAGGGGAGTAGAAGCCAGAAAAAGGTATGCCATTGAGAATGATTTCTGTCTGGTTTACATGTTTGTGTAGTTTGATTTTAGAAACATATTAATGTTCTCCATATTAAAATACAAAAATGAAAGAAAAAACTAAAACCTTATGTAATCAAAAACAAATGAAGCCAAATGAATTACATAATCATACTGAAGTAGTATAAGGAGACCTAACCCAAGTAACTTTTATTTTTTTTAAGATTTTATTTATTTATTTGACAGAGAAACACAGTGAGAGAGGGAACATAAGCAGGAGGAGTGAGAGAGGGAAAGCAGGTTTCCTGTCAAGCAGGGAGCCCGATGTGGGGCTCAATCCCAGGTCTCCAGGATCATGACCTGAGCCGAAGGCAGTTGCTTAACCAACTGAGCCACCCAGGCATCCCTAACCCAAGTAACTTTTAAATAGAACACCTCGATTAGGGATGCCTGGGTGGCTCAGTTGGTTAATCATCTGCCTTCCACATAGGTCATGATTCCAGGATCCTGGGCTAGAGTCCCACCTTGGGCTCCTTGCTCAGCAGGGGATCCTACTTTCTCTCTCTGACCGCTCAGCGTGTTCTGCAAGCTGCTCTCTGTGCTTCTGCTCTTTCTCTGGCAAATAAATAAAATCTTAAAAAAAAAAAAAGAATACCTTGACCATATATCCACAATCTATCAAAAAAGAAATCAAATCTTACAGGCATTTTAATAAATATATTATTCAAAACTGTATCGATTATCTGTTTGTTTTGGTTTTTGTTTTATTGAGATATAATTGGCATATAGCAGTACAGTAGTTTCTGGTGTATAGTATAATGACTCTATATTTATATACACTGCTAAATGATCACCACAATAAGTCTAGTTACCATCTGTCACCATACAAAATTATAATTTTTTTCTTGTGATGAAAACTTTTAGAATTTACTCTTTTGGCAACTATCAAGTATGTACTACAATATTACTGGCTATAGTCACCATGCTGTACATAGTATCACTATGAATTATTTCTGGGATCTCTATTCTGTTCCACTGATCTACACACCTGTTTTTATGCTGATATCATATGCTTTGTTTTCTACAGCTTTGTGATGAAGGAGTGTGATGCCTCTGGCTTTGTTTTTCTTTCTCAAGATTGCTCTGGCTATTCAGGGTCTTTTGTGATTCCATATAAATTTTAAGATTGTTTGTTCTATTCCTATCAAAAACTCCATTGGAATTTTGATAAGGAATTTTGAATCTGTTATAACTGTATTAATTTGCATCTACATTACATGTATTGTAGGATTGGGCAAATGAGAAAGTTAGTTAATATTGTTGGGAATTAGCGTTAATACTGTGAAAGAAGGAAATGCAAATAAGGAATGGGAAAAGGGCAAAGAGTAAGCTTGTGGAACAGCAATTCAATTAGAAATGCCATTATAAATTTATGCTTTCTGTCTGTTGATCATAGGAGCAATGACATCCCTATGCCAATACAGAAGAAGATGTAGCATATAGGAAACAAAGGATCAAACAGAAAAGAGAAATAAGCACAGGGTATCTCTAGGGTTGGTGCAAAAGAAGGACAAGGACGCCAACATTGCAATAGGCTAAGGTAGTATTAAGTCCTTAAAGTGAGGCAACAAAGGATTCCAGATGCCCTTCCAAAAATGTATCATATAAATATAAAACTATATCCCATGAATATAATGTACATGTATCATAAAATACATACCTACATGTATCATAAGTACACACAATATTTATTAATTCCGGGGGGGAATCTATTCAGTGAAGGCGATGTCATCATAGAACACAATAAGAGCTTCTACTTTGAAAACATTTTGGTTAAATGATTTTACAAGAAGGGGAAAGAAAGAGTATAGAAGGTTCAGAAGGAAACATAAGAGAGGTTCGTCTTCATCTTTAGATCTTTAGATATTTTGAAAATGACATATAGATGATAATTGTTTTATAGAATAAACATAAAACTTATGGTTGTAACAATAAATACCAGAAAGAGTAATCAAAGAGTTAAAAGTTTGGCTTCAGGAAAATAGAAATTGGATGGATGGGAGGGTAGTGCAGGGGACATTTGCTAATGACTTTTTAAAAGTTTGTATCCCTATAAGGAAATTGTTCATTAAATGGTGACATATTTGAAGAGCTAGCTTGCTGACTATCATAGAATGATCTGGTAGCATTCTAGAACTGTTCTCCTGGGAAGGTACTTTAGGTTATTCCTCTGTTCGTTTTCTCTATTGTGCCCCACATTTTTGTCCACCAGCTGCCTTCTTTTGCTACCACTTCATCACTGTGGATCAAGAAATATACTTATAATTTTGTCCTCTTCTTGTCCTAGCTAAGTAAATACACAACACTGGAAATTTATTGCAATTAATTTAATGCAATAACTGTTGGGCTGGCTGAGAGACAGGGGCACCCAAACTGGCGGACATCACAGACTGGGTCAAGATGGCTGATCTTCCCTCCAAAGCAGCCCTGGCCACCATGTCATCTCCTTAAATCGAAACCTAGCGGAGGGACTGAAATTTCCCATATATGACTTTCCAGCCAGGGACCACCCCCCATTATCTGGACCCTTCCCTACCCCCAGCCAATCACCTAGGGGAATGATATTCCCTTGCTTAATATGGGAAAAAACCCACCCGAATCCAGACCCAGAACCAATAAGGCTTAAAAACCCTTATACTCCCCAACCCGGGCGGGACTTCCCCAACTCTCCTCTCCAGAGTTGCGGAACCACGCCCAAGGATACTTGCAATAAAGCTCCCTCTTTGGACCCTGTTTGCCTTCGTGCCCTCGGTTCTATTCACGACAAAAAACCTTACAGTAACTATAATGAAACATGTGTAAAAAGTCACAGTATGTGAAACACTTTATAAATCTTATGACTTTTGGGGGGGCGGTGCTTGGCTGGCTGAGTTAGTAGAGCATGTGACTCTTGATCCTGAGTTCAAAGCCCCACATTGGCTGTGGAGCCCATTTTTTAAAAATTGCTACTCTTGGTCTTTTTTTTTTTTTTTTAAGATTTTATTTACTTGACAGAGAGAAACACAGCCAAAGAGAGAACACAGGCAGGGGGAGTGGGAGAGGGAGAAGCAGGCTTCCTGCCGAGCGGGACCTGATCCCCGGTGTCCGGGATCATGACCTGAGCAGAAGGCAGTTGCCCAACCAACTGAGCCACCCAGGCACCCCAGCTACTCTTGGTCTTAACTGAAATGTAAATTGTACTTCATCCTGACACTGAGCTTTCACTGATCCTATCTTTGTTTTCTTTTTGAGAGTAAGATCTATTTCTCTATTTATTTGCAAGGACAAAAGAAATATAGTTTTAGGAATTTGGGTCTCATAAAGTATATTATTTATGCATCCTTACAAGGAGAAAAAAGCACAAAGATGGAAAAGGTGGTTAGAAAATGGATTAATACATATAAGAAAAGGGAAATCAGGGCTAAAACAGAATTTTGAGGCAAGAGTGAAAGGTGGGGGGATTGGATACATTATTTACTGCTTATAACCTCTGGACCTCTGAGACAAAATCTGAAAGGAAGGGTGAAGAGAAACTGAAGAAAAAGGCAGGCCACTCTAGACTGGTAGGTGGTAGGCTAATAATAAGCAAGGGAACTTATCTATGAGGTTTGCCTTGGACAGACACAAGACACACAGATCTCTGCCTTTGCTTGCTAGAAGTTGAAGTTTATATAGAAGTCTTAACTGAGTTAAGTCACATAATTTAGGTTGTATAGTCTCAATAACACATTCTTCCCTCAACATTGTGTCCTTGGATAGCTGGGGTATAAGGGAGCAAGAACACCTCCTGAGTTCTCAAACAGACTGCTTTGGCTATTCACCAAGGACAAAATCCAAAAGCAGAGAGACTGATGGTGGTGAAACAAGAAAGGAATTTATCTCAGTGAGGCCAGTTCTGGGAAGACAGTGGACTAATATCTCGAAGACTGTCTCCAAAGTGCCAAAAATACTTCAGGTTTATATAAAGAAAATGTAGGACAAAGTAGGCCGTCACAAGCTAGTGGGAAATAAAGGTCAAGTTGATCATTGTCTTAGAGCCACAGGGTCTTCTGGGCCCAGAGCAGTCCTCATCGCATGAGCGGTCATTTTGGTTCCCATCAAGGGATGCTTTGCCCACTTGCTTGAATTAAGAGATAGCTAGAAAGAAGAACATAATCAATTAGAAAGTTTGAGATCAAAATGGAGGGAGTTGAAGTGTTCTTTTACTTGAAACTGACCCTACTGTGGGATTGTTGAGCAAAATGTACTTTCAAAGACAGAAAAATGGGTGAGGGGCCTCTGATTGCCCAAGTTCACAGGTGGTCACATCCTCTTGATGACCTCCTCCACCATCGCCTTATGGACAGAATATTAGAAACTCCTGAAATTGTAAGTATTGAAGTATAACTATAATTTGAAAAGACATCTTCAATTTTATAATTATTTTTATTTGTTCTTAATCATAAATTTTATTTGTTCTAAATCAAAAATTCCACTTATTTTAAAAAGGCTGTAGACATTTGATGCTCCTCAAAAATACATCTGGGTAATCAATTTTTTAAAGGTGGGAAAAATGTGTTATAAAATATCTGACAGAGAGCAGCAAAGGTATCTAAAGAAGACATCAGGTAATAGGAACAAAAGTAGTCAAAGTCAACAGTTTTAAACATTGGTCAATTAAATAAAATCAGTTGACAACTTTCAATGTATAGGTCACCACCAAAGGAATAAAACAAAATGTACACTGTCCAAATCTTTAGGGGAACCCGATAGGAAAAGAAGATAGAGAAAAAATAAATCTACAGCTCATTCCACACACTTCCTTCACTTCCTTTTGTCCAGTCTCAGGATTGCTTTGAAGCATATTGTTAAATAGTTAAGCCAAACCTTCAAAATAATAAAATGTAGCAAAGCCAGGCAACTTGGTATAAAGGAACAAGGAGTTCTCAGATTCAATTAGTTCCTTTGGAGCAAACCCTATGTGCTCATTCTTTCTGAGGCAGTATTTCATCACTGATCTTTAGGATGGGTATCATTATCCTCATTTTTATGAATGAGGACACTGAAACTCAGAGAAAGCAAGTAGTTCCTCAAGGCCATAAATCTAATGAGCATCCATGTTGTGATTCAAATCCAGATATTTGCATCCGGATCCCACCATCCTCTGAATTACTTCATGTTGCTTCCCTACAGCTTACTCAAGCTCCGTAGTGCTAAAGTTCAGCAAGTCAACAATTGCTTTCTCTTTCCTCTTTTGTTATGCTGACTTTCCTGCTCTCATCATTTATGCAAAGAATCAAATCAACACAATAACATGTGCATTGTGCCTAAGTAAACAGGATGTTCCCACTTACAAGATGGAATAGCAGGAATTTGTATTCCACCCAGCCTCAGGCATCAATCTCAACAAAAGTGAAAAAGTGAAAAGGAGGGCAACTCTGGCTGCTTCTAAATTTCCCTTACATTCTAGGAGCTGTGCCAAGTGAAATCTTGCAGCTTATACTAAAAAAAATAAATAAATAAATAAATAATAAAAAATCCCAAACCAAAAACCAAACAAAAAAGAAAACCTTTGTGTATTCATTCTAGTAAGTAAGCACACAATCACAAACTCTTATTTATAACTATTCCCAATGGTAGCCAAGTAATTTCCCATTTTATTCTAAACATCCCAGTTACATAAATTTTGCATTATTTCCCTAACCATGAAAACTCAAGACAAATATTCACTTCCCTCTCAAAAGGTTAAAAAAAAAAGTATCTGTCAAATTGTCAGTACATAGGCTTTTCTCCAGGTAGATTCCATTTTCTGTGGAGCCACTGGTTATGAGACAGGAAAAATGCTACTTTAATAAAATTACTCACCGTTTCTTTCATTGGTCCAAACACCCTAAAAAAAGGAATGAAAACAAGAACTGAGATATCGCTTCTCTGTTGAGAACATTAGTTCTTACCTCTAATGAGGAATTTAGGCCAACAAAATTATATACCATATACATACGATATGGAGGGAATTCAAAGCTGCCCAATTTACCACAACTTAAGAGGGGAGGTACAAGGGCGCTTGGGTGTCTCAGTGGGTTAAAGCCTCTGCCTTCGGCTCAGGTCATGATCTCAGGGTCCTGGAATTGAGGCCCCCATCCGGCTCTCTGCTCAGCAAGGAGCCTGCTTCCTCCTCTCTCTCTGCCTGCCTCTCTGCCTACTTGTGATCTCTCTCTGTCAAATAAAAATAAAAAATAAAAAAAAAAGAGGAGGTACATTAACTTGCTGCCACATAATTATGTGTAATATCTAAAAGACTTATGGTAGAGAGGTCATTCTGTTTTATTGATGTTTTTCCATTTATATGTTAAATGCTTACATTTTCAGAAAATTCATGAGTCTCTCAAGTTATTCTTCCAACAAGATGGCTAATGCAGATGATTCTTTATGTGTATGATCTAGGAAAAATAAAGACAAAAACACATACATGAATGCATGGAAAAACCACACTTTTATAATTTTATCTGCCTCTGTAACTTCTTCAGTGTTACGGAGTCCATTTTCTTGTCCTCAGAAAAAGAGGGAAAGAAAAATTAAACTGATGACCAACAACTGTTCTCAAGCCTTTTGCAGGAATGCTCACTAGTACAATACTGTGCCCTTTTAAGTTTTCCCTTGTGTTAGTAATCACCAAATCAAAGAAGCCATAAAATAATAATTTCAGAGACCAATTTCTAATTTTTATGTAGTAAAAGATGCTCTCTTGCCAGTTAAATGCTTTATGAGACATATATTTTAAAATACAGCATATCCTAAATCCCAACATTTCTTACCACCCCTACTCCTAACTACTGCTTCAGCCAGAGCTAGTTCTGGCTTCATAACCATCCCTGGCCGCCTGCCTCTTCTTGGCCCTCAGCCATCATTTCACCACTCAGCAGTGGATGGAATGACTTTTTTTTTTTAAGATTTTATTTATTTATTTGACAGAGAGAGAGATCACAGCAGGCAGAGAGAGGAGGAAGCAGGCTCCCTGCTGAGCAGAAAGTCCAATGTGGGCCTCAATCCCAGGACCCTGAGATCATGACCCAAGCCAAAGTCAGAGGCTTTAACCCACTGAGCCACCCAGGCACCCAGAATGATTTTTTTTAAAAGATTTTATTTATTTGACC
>PITA01019299.1:0-37950 GCA_004023965.1 Spilogale gracilis | reverse complement strand
CCCCGGCCCGGCATCGCGGGTGCCCTCCCTCCGCGGCGCCCCCGGCCCGGCATCGCGGGTGCCCTCCCTCCGCGGCTGGTCCCCGGCCCGGCATCGCGGGTGCCCTCCCTCCGCGGCTGGTCCCCGGCCCGGCATCGCGGGTGCCCTCCCTCCGCGGCGCCCCCGGCCCGGCATCGCGGGTGCCCTCCCTCCGCGGCTGGTCCCCGGCCCGGCATCGCGGGTGCCCTCCCTCCGCGGCTGGTCCCCGGCCGGGCATCGCGGGTGCCCTCCCTCCCGGCCGCTGGGGCCGCGCTCGCTCAGCAACAGGTTTTCCGTGAGAGCGAGTGGGCTGCTTGGCGACGGGCAGGGGCCCCGTCACCGCCTTCCAGCGGGGCACGAGCTGCCCGAGGCCTGCCGCGGTGGCCCCCCTTCTGAGAACACGGGGCCGGGTCCAGGTTCCCTCTAAGATGACAGCGTTTAGAGAGATTGTCCCACAAGTGCGAGATTCGACGTGACGGGATTTTGTGGGTTCTGGGACTTCGGGCCTTGCGTCTTGCGTGTCTGCTGTGAACGGTGTAGCTCAGAGTCAGGGCGGAGGGAATGTGAGTGTGAGTTTCCAGAATTGGTGTCTCTGCACGGGGAGGACGCGGCCCCTGGTGCGAGCGCCCAGGTAATCGGAGCCGCTGCCGCCGGCCGCTCCGCTGTCCCCTTGGCAGAGGGCTCCTCGCTGAGCGCGGGCCAAGGACGACTTCGGGACCCAGCAGCCACTGCACAGATAGCAAGCAAATCAGTGACCCTCGACTTCAGTTTTGATTGCTTCCTTTTTCACTGTTTTTGTTAACAATTTAGGGGCTGTTTTGGATTTCTGACTCTTGCCACCGTGACTTCCAGCTTGTTCGCCCTTCCTTTATTTCTGCTTGAAAGTGCTTGAGCCCAAAGTTTGTGAAATTCACTCTTCCTGCCTGCCTGAGCTGAGATGGTGGTGGGTAAGCCTAAAGTGATGGCGGAAGTCCCACCCCAATCCTGCGGTGATTGGCGACAGGGCTTCTAAGCTGCCGCTCGTGGCTGCCGGGAGAGCGCGGATTGGCCTGTGGGCCTGGCACGGGCTCAGCGAGCGTCCGCTGGGAGTTTGGGTGAGAGCCTGGAGCTGCTGGCATTTTCTGCCCTGGAGCCTGGGCTCTCGGGGAAGTCAGGCAGTGTTGATTCCCAGCACCTCTCCACCTCCACCATAGTTGGAAAACGCATTGACGTGGAAACTAGCACTGACACGACAGGATGAGCTTTCTGGTCAAATGACTTTCAAAGGAACACTGTAAACATTACGAAGGATTTAGATTCAGTGTGTACACAGTCGCTTATGTTTTGAAAGAACTGCTGAATTCTTTTCTAACCATAAAGAAGTGTCTTTATGTTTATCTCTATGCCTTTGTGAATGTGTGGTTTACGTACTGGGTGCTCAGGGTTTGGGCCAATGTGTGAGTGTTTGGAAACTAGATTTAAGGTGATTTCTCCTACTTAGGTTTCCAGACACAAGGTGATTTTTTTGTATGGCTGTTTTGCTTTAGGTGCGCTTTAACTCTTGGTGTAGACGCCTAGTATAGTGCTAGTTGCTCAGTTTCCTAGTGGTCAGTTAACCTGGCATCCTCACCTTTTTGGAAAAGGTCTAAGAAATGTAGCCACTAGAAGTTTCTCAGCAGCCAAACGAGAGGTCAGAAAGGTTTGCTACAGTGACCTGAAAAGAAAACACAAAAGCTTTCTTTTCCTCACTGGAGAATCAAATCCTCTCCTCAGATTTGGTTCTGAGAAGCCTGGTAGTGCATTTCCAAACTCAGAGTGAGGAAGGGGTGCAGAGGAAAGTCGGCTAGAGGCAGGAGTGCCATTAATAGCAAGAAGTGATAACTTTGTAAGGGAGAAGATAAAAACAGCTGTAAAAATCACACGTAATTCTGGGGCCTATGGGGAAGAATCAGGCAGACAACCTATGTACTTGAGTAGCCCCCAGGGTGGCACAGTGTTATTTCTACGGAGATGATTTTGAGTCACAAAAATTTATGTTCAGTTTTCCCTAAGGGAATCAGGCAGTGTGTACCGTTTTTAAAAGATGCCCATTAAAACGGTAGAGTAAATTAAAACTATATCACTGTACACCTGTTAGAATGGCTAGAACGAGCACTCCCAACAATACTAAGTGCTGGCGAGAGTGCTCAGCAGCCGGAAGCCGGCCACGCGGCTGGTGGGAGTGCAGGCTGCCCCACAGCGCCTAGTGTGCGTTGACCATGTGCCCTGGCAGTGCTGCGCCTGGGTAATTACCTAATGAAACTTTTGTTCACTCAAGACTGTACTTGAGTGTTCATAGCACTTGTATTCATAACCGCCAGAACTGGGAACAGCTGAAATATCCTTCAGTAGGTGACTAAACAAACGGGTTTGGCCCTGCTGTGCCATCCCACTCATCAGGAACAGGGAGGAAGCATCCACTCAGGCAGCTAGAGGAATGAATCTCTAAGGCTTTGTGTTGAGCGCAAAGGTGTGATTCGGCCCAAAGGTGTGATTCTCTTTCTGTGACATTCTCGGGACCAGGTCAGTGGTTGCCGGAGGGCAGAGGTGGGGGAAGGGCCTGGAGATGGAGCTTTTTTTTTTTTTTTAAATAATCAAGTGGGGTTTTTTTAAAAATAATTTTTATTTATTTGACAGAGAGAAACACAGCGAGAGAGGGAACACAAGCAGGGAGAGTGAGAGAGGGAGAAGCAGGCTTCCCGCTGAGCAGGGAGCCCGATGTGGGGCTGGATCCCGGGTCTCCAGGATCATGACCTGAGCCGAAGGCAGTCGTTCAACCAACTGAGCCACTCAGGCGCCCCGAGATGGAGCTTTTTGGGGTGATGGAACTGTTACGCACTCTGGTGGCCCTGGTGGGAATGCATTTTTAAAACCTTAGAACTACACATCAGAAGTAAAGAAGAGTTAATTTTACTATGTGATAGTTTTTTTACTACAGTATTATGTAAAGTTGACAAAGGAATTGCCAGAATCGATGTGAAATGTCTCTATATGTCATGTTGGGGTCCATGAGACGTGTATCTTATGAAAATCTGCCGTCTTGTTGACCTTCTCTAGGCTTCTGTGAACTGGCAGAAAGATTACTTTCCTGTCAGCTTGGCTTGGGAAAATATTTTTTCACTTAGAAGAGTATGTCTTTGGTAGAGTAATAATTGTAATTTTTTTGTTACTGTAATAATTACATTTCTTTAACCATTAGAAGTTGGCCTATGAATCGGCTAATTTTGTTCAGGTCACCGAACCGCCTGGCCTGAGCTTGGCCTCTGCCAGTTCCTGGGAGTGTTTCCTCTTGTGTGCTTTGAGTCATCACAACCTTTGAAACATAAGGGAGGGACTGATGTTTATTTAGAAGTCTTCGTGGCGTGAAATCCCTGGAGCTTTCCTAAGTGTTTCTGCCACAAGACTTGAGTGGACGTGCGGGTTTATAATGAAGACCTTCAGATCTTACCCCGAGTTGGTGCTCTGGCAGATTTACTTCTGTCTGACATGATAAAGCCATGCTCCTACTTTACATCAGTGGGAGTCTATGACATTTGGCTGTGGCTTGAGGTTTTGGGGATGATGCGCACTTACCTGATGGGGCAGGACTGACTTGTCGGGGGCCCGCTCTCGTTGGGCCCTTTCACGGCTTTGTGTCGTTTGGCTGGCACAGGGTTTTGTTACCCGTTTTGTACCAGACGAGACAGGATTGCTGAGTAGGCGACATCTGGGGACAAGTAACCAGTAGCCTTCTCAAGAGGGAAGTGCCAAGCTGAAGGCAAAGTTCAGTTGCTTTGTATAAGAATGCCTCAGGGGTGTGCCTACCTGCACTTCACTCCCAGGTCAGATAGCGCAGTGCCTCTGCTGTATTTCCCAGCTGCAGTGGGAGCGGCATGGTTTCTGTCCAGGAGTGGCCGAAAACTACCTTGTTCTTTAAGAGCTTGAATTAACCAGGGAATACTTAGGTTCAAAATTGACCACATGACAACCAAAACCAGCCATCCATTTAAAATACTTATTTTAAAAGATTTTATTTTCTTGCAGTGTACCAATTTTGGACTGGCTTATCTCAGCCTAATGTCTTCAGGGTTCATCCATGTTATGACATTGTGTCACTTTCCCTCCCTTTTAAGGCTGCATAATATTTTGTGGACCACATTTGGTTTATCCCTCCATCCGTCCCTGTATACTTGGATTGCTTCCCCTCCTGTCTGTTGTAATGGATCATGCTGCTATGAACTTGGGTGTGCTGTGTTCAAGCCCTAGCTGTAGTTCTTTTGGAGATGCCCAGAAGTGGAATTGGTGGGTCATATGGTAATTCCGTGGTTCAAGGAATTGCCATACTGTTTTCTCTAGCTGCTGCCTACATGCATTTTGAATGATACATTACGTGATATATTCTATACTATCACAGTATGGCTTTAATTTTTTATATTAATGTGATCACACAATACATCATTCAGCAATTTGCTTTTTTAAATAAGGATGTAAAGGAGTGCCTGGGCGGGTCAGTCATTAAGCATCTGCCTTGGGCTCAGGTCATGATCCTGGAGTCCCTGGATCGAGCACCACATTGGGCTCCCTGCTTGGCGGGGAGCTTGCTCTCCCTCTCTCACTCCCCTTGTTTGTGTTCCCTCTCTCGCTGTATGTCTCTCTCTGCCAAATAAATAAATAAATAAATAAAATCTTTAAAACATAAATAAATAAGGATGTAAAAAATCTTTTTATGATTATATAATTCTAATTCTTTTTAATCCCTGCATAGTGCTCCATAGTTTATCCAAACCCCTGCTAATGGTGCACACACAAACTTGGTAGATCCAGGAGTATGCAGGTTTTAAAAACCTTACAGGACTGTAGAGCCAGCATTACCAGTCTTCACATTTTACAAGAAAGCCAGAAATCCATATTTTGATTTGAAATTATCCCACTGAAAAAATGCTATTTAAGGCTAACAAAATAGGCTGTGAGTTGGATTCTGCTTGAGCCTCTGATTTATGATTTCCACGCTGATTTCTTCAACACTCATTACCTTGTCTAAATCTCTTCCCTTTTCTTGAAGTTAGAGTGATCACAGCCAGCCTTTCTCCTTCGTCAGCCTTGTTGAACCCTTTTCGATGATCAGAGTGCTTCTGTTTCCTGGAGCTACTGAAATAAGACTTCCCATCATTGCCACTGTTCTCCATGACATGGTCTTCCTTCTCATAATCCCAGGGTCACCTCTTTGAAGTTACTGCTGTCCATGTGTGCACCCAGCTCTGACCAGTCGCACAGCCTGCCTGCCGGTAGATGGGCGGCTGGTGTTCCGTGCTTGATAACCGTGTCTGCTGAACCCCCATTTAGCACATAGCTGAGCACTCACTCAGCACTGCCCTCCTGCCTCCCGTCCCTCACATCCAGTGGCCATTGTGTTTGTGCTTCAGCCACCCCAGAGTGGGACCCTGTAATTAGTGGGAAACTTCATCATTAGGACTTTCAAATGCTGTCTCCCTTCTATAGCCCAGCCCCTTCTGAGCTAGTCTTCATTCTCTGTTTCCAGCTCATCCTCTGTGCACTTGGGCTCCTCTGATTGTGCTTGTAGCCTTCACTGGTTTGAGCCTTATCATCTACTTCAGGGTTTTACTCCCTGGCCACCTAGAGTCATTGTGTTGCCTGCCGCATGTCCCCCCCCCCCCCACCATTTCATGACCCAGTCTGCCTGTAAGGCCGGCAATCTCCCAGGTGTCCTTCCCCGCTCCCGTACCTGTACCATGTGAACTCACCAAGTGGAGCCAACAGGCCTAACAAGTGATTGTGCAAACCTGTTTGTGGTTGTGAAACCAAATTATTGGGTATTTACCAGCATTTAGAAAAAATGATATAGAATAATAAAATAGAGCAAAAAGTACACTGCTATGCTCACACTAAGGGTACCATTTTGTTCACCGATGTCTGAGTGTGGGCAGCTGCCAGAATTGTGTCTGCATCTCACTGGGCCCCACACCTGCTGCCTTACTGGAGGAACTCTTCCTGCACACCTTGTTGGTGCAGCCTGCGGGCTTCTCAGCCTAGTCATTCTTGCCACCAACGTGAACAAAACCATGAATCCATACTCTGTGCGAGGCTCAGACCCTCCTGCTCTGCGCGCTCCTTCCACCTGCCGGCGTGGTGCACAGTTCTATACTTGGTCAGCGCTTCAGCCATTCTGCTTCCTGCTCCCCAACTCTGTTTGTGTTGCTCTTGTCGAACCACCCACTTCTGCTCATCAGAATTGTGCTCATACTTCAAAGTCCATCTCAGGAACCAACTTCTTTCATGGAGTCTCTCTTTCTCTCTCTCTTTTTTTTTAAAGATTTTATTGATTTATTTGATAGAACATGAGAGCAGGGGGAGGAGCAGGGGGAGGAGAAGCAGACTTCCCATTGAGTGGGGAGCCCAGTGTGGGGCTTGATCCCAGGACTCCAAGATTATGACCTGAGCCGAAGACAGATGCTTTACCAGCTGAGCCACCCAGGCGCCACACATGGGGCCTCTTCTGACAATCCTGTAGGTGGACCAGGGGTCCGCGCAGTGCCCCTGTGTGTCAGTGCTTTCTGCGTTTCGCTTTGTTCTAGCTACTGGGTGTGTACCCCCAGCTAACGGGAAGCTGCTTGAGGCCAGGGACTCCGTTTACTCCTCTTGCATATGTGTAGTGTAGGTGCTGAACTTTTTAATCATATATTTGCTTTGTTCTCTTTATATAGACAGACACATTTAATTATTTCTGTCAATACCTGGATCAATGGCCAATATGTAAGATTTATTTTCTCACCTTAAATTCCTGATACTCTCCTTTCTGACTGGTTCCCGGTGATGATTCATCCTCCCTTTAGCAAAAATTGAGTACCTGTTATTGACCAGACATGGAGGAAGTGAATGTAACAGGAAAGAATGGAATACTCCAAGGAACTCAGTCTAGTGAGGACAGGGGCTTGTTCACTGAAGACTCAGCAAGTGTTGCCATCTTGAAATAAGTTAGATCAATCTGAGATTCAACTTCATAAATTCTGAAACTTAAATTTTGATGTGTTTTGTAATTAGACCTTTTTTTAAAAAAAAAAGATTTTATTTATTTGACAGAGAGAAACACAGCGAGAGAGGGAACACAAGCAGGGGGAGTGAGAGAGGGAGAAGCTGACTTCCCGCCGAAGCAGGGAGCCCGATGTGGGACTCGATCCCGGGTCTCCGGGATCATGACCTGAGCTGGAGGCAGTTGCTTAACCAACTGAGCCACCCAGGCACCCCTGTAATTAGACTTTTAACAAGGACAGGATTGCTCAGAATTAGCTGAAATATGAGGAGATTAATATAGTAGGCTAACTAGACACTGAGGACAAATAATGCTGATTTTCCTTCTCCCTTTTGTCTTTCCTTTAATTTTTCAAGTTAATAAAGTTTAATATGCATTTTGTTATGATACCCATTCTTTTTTTTTATTTTTAAAGATCGATCCGTTTAGTTGAGAGAGACAGAAAGAGAGAGAGAGACCGTGCATGTGGGGAGGTGCAGAGAGAGAAGGAGAGAATCTCCAGCAGACTGCCAGCAGAGCATGGAGCCCATCACAGGGCTCCTCCATCCCACAACCCTGAGATCATGGCCTGAGCTGAAAGTGAGTTGGACGCCCAAACGACTGCACCACCCAGGCGCCCCTCTCATTTATTTTTTGAGTGGAGAAAGAAAATGGTTTTGTTATTTAATAAGCAGTGGCATTAGGCAATCTGTTAAAAAGATTGCAAAGGAAAAGAGAAGTCTCAACCCGTTCTATAGCCTGGCAGCCACAGTCCCAGCTAATGATGTCGTCATTTGAAGGAAAAAGTAAACCCTCTGTCTTTTGACAAGTAGGAAGTTACCTCTTGGAACCAAGCACTTAGGCTAAGACAGTGAAATGGGGCGCAACCTTCTTTTTATTATTATATAGTCTTAATTTTATTTTTAAATTGTAAACTATAACAAAAATTTTTACTGTTTTAACCAATGTTAAGTGCACAGTGCAGTGGCATAAGTACATTCACACTGTCGTGCAACCATTCCCACTGTCTGTTTCCAGAACTTTCTCATCTTCCCAGACTGAAACTCTCCCCACTAAACTCTAATCTCCCACCACCAGCCACTGGCACCCACTACCTACTCTACAGAGTTTCACTGCTGTAGGGAGCTCATGTAAGTGGAATCATACAGTATTTGTTCTTTTATGACTAGCTTACTTCAGTTAGTATATCCTCAGTGTTCATCCATGTTGTGTAGCAGGTGTCAGGATTGTGTTCTTTTTCAAGGGTGAGTAATATTCTGCTGTGTCTATGCACCACATTTTCTTTATTCGTTCATCTGTCCACCCTTTGGCTGTTGTGAATAATACTACTATGAAAATGGATGCTTTCACTTCTTTTGGTATGTATCTGGAAGTAGACTTGCTGGATCGTAGGATTGTTCTCTGGGTAGTTTTTTGAGGAAGGGTCATACTGTTTTCTACAGCAGCTGTACCCTTTTACATTCCCACCAGCAATGTGTGAGGCTCCCAATTTCTTCACATTTCTCACCAGCACCTGCTTATTGAGGTTTATTTATTTATTTATTTTGATAGTAGCCATCCTTATGGGTGTTGACTGGTGTCTCACTATGGCTTTGATTTGCATTTCCTTTATGATTAATGAAGTCGAGAATCTTTTTGTGTGCCATGCCCTTATTTTAAAAGAAATTATTTTTCCTTGCTTTTAAGACTGCTATAACCAGTTCTTAAAGTCTGGGCAAAGGATGTGTAAGGCAAGAAGCTGTTTAGCTCTGATTCCAGATTTCCTGAGGTGGAGAGGCTTAGTTTTTAGAGACATAGCTAAAATATGTCATAATTTTAAATTGCCCTTTGAAAGTCAACAACAAGAAGAAAAATCTTCCATCAAATTGGAGTTCACCCTCTGTTGGACTGGAGCAGAAGTAAGTAGCCTGGGTAATCTCACCCACCCAGGACCTGGCAACTAGAGTTCAAGATCATTGGTGGCATTTAAAAAACAATACAAAAACAAAAGAATTTAGGTCGACTCCTATCCTCTTTTGTTCCGGTTAACTTATATCTTTTAAATCTCTTGGGTGGCTGGAGGGTGTGTCACATTATTCCCTGAGCTGGTGTAAAACCATTCTAAAGAAAAACCTCACACATTTTTTTTTCTTGATGTTGGAAGATCTATTTATGATAACTCATAGTGTTTCAGGTCCCATATGTTTGAAAAGTATGAAGAAGCAGATCCTTTCTCATGCAGCTTTCTTAAAGACAAATGGTAGCTGACTTTTATTGGCGTTTATTATTGATGAAGGACTGAACTTTTTACATGCAGTAGCTCATTAACCGTCGCAGCTGCCCTATGAGGTAGAGATGGCATTATTTTTGCAGATGAAGTAGAAGTTCAGAAAGTGTTAAAGTGGGCGGTGGGGTTCACCCAGCTGGCACCAGAAATAGAAACCTTCCTGTGCTAGTGCCTCGTTGCTAGAGATTAGAGCGTGGCCTTGTCATCCGACAGGACTGTCCCCATAGTAGTTGTCAGCAGTAATAAGTGACCATACTCGTACAGTAGCTTGGGGGAATTTTTGGTCACTATTCCTTGTGAAAATGCTGCCTCAAATTTTCAGTGACACTCACACACGTGTGAGCTGAGAAGATTCAGCAGGGCTCCGGAGCCGCATGCAGCAGCCGACTGTCACCGAGGCTCCATACAGTGTCCCCGCTGCCGAGGCCCTTCCACCCCGACCGCCTGTGTTGCTGGGACCAGGTGGGTGTGCAGACAGGCAGGGTGCTTTGTGGTGCGTGGTGTGGTCGCGGCTCCCGCAGCCAGGAGCCAGAGGGGGCGCTCGGCGTCACCCCTGCATCGGCTGAGCAATGGCAGCTGCGGGCCAGGCGTGGGGGCCCAGTGCCTCTATGGTGGCCGTGGTCTCGGGTTCCAGCCTGGGTTCTCCTTACTGAAGCTGTGCAGAATTCCAGGTTTGGCCCACTCTGAGGGAGGGAGGCTTTACCCCTCTACTACTGCTTGTGGGAAGATAGGTCTCGGGGCTTCATGTTTTTAGCTTGAATAATCATCTCAGTATCATATGTCATAGTTTTTCCTCACTTCCAAAATTAGAATTAAGAACCAGGTGTACCCATCTCGTTGTATTGCGCCCAGTTTACACGTAGAGCTGGAGGCCAGGGAACTGCAGAAGCAGGGTGCTGCCCTTGGGTGGGTTAGGTGGGAGGCGGGCGCAGAGCAGAGGGCCTACAGGCCTGGAGAGAAGATGCTCAAAAGAGGACAACGAGAGCCTGTCAGACCCTGCTTCCTTGAAGCTTAACTCTGACATTTAAGTTTTATCTTTAATTAAATAATTGCCTTTCACATCCTGTTTTGATGCAGCCTAGATCCTTCTCCTGTCCCCTAGCCGGACCTTGTGGCAACCCAGTCCCAGCACCTGCTCTTTGAGTGGGCTCTGTGGTGCTCGTCTTGAGGCGTTGTCCCTAGGCCCTCTGGCCTGCGGACTTGGTTCATTTATTCGCGGGTCTTGAGGGACCCAGTATCACCTATGGTGGGCTCCTACTTCCCAAAGCCCCACAATCAGCGGAGAGATATGTTTTCACACAGTAGGATCTTAGACTGTGCTGTTCATGCCCGTTAATGCTGTGCTCACCTGGTGAAGTAGCTTAAAATAGTCTTCCAGCTGGTGTCTTGGAGACTGTTGACTTTTTTCTTTTCAAAATAAACTTCTTACTGTGGAATAATTTTAGGTTTATAGAAAAGTTGCCAAGATGGTACAGAGGGTTCCCGAATATCCTTCATTCCGCTTCCGTGCATGGTGACAGCTTGTGAGCCAGGACAGTTCTCAAAACTAAGAAACTCACATTGGCACGGTATCGTGAGCCTCACTGGGTTCTTCTTTCAGTTCTCATCCCTCCTTCCACCAGGGTTCTTTTCGGCTCTGGGCCATGATCTGAGTGGCCCTGTGGACTTCAGGTCTCATCTCCTCAGGCCTCTCTGGTCCAGGAAAGCTCCTCAGCCTCTTCTTTGGTGATCTCAGACTCTGGATTACTAAGCAGTTATTTTGTAGACTGGCCTCCGGTTTGGGCTGCCTGATGTTTTCTCATGCTTTGGGGTGCAGTGCCCTTTGTCACACTGTACTGTGCTGGCATCTTCTGGCATCTGCTCTGTGACATGACTTCATCCTGTTGCTGATTTGCTTCTGCGGAAGTAGTCCTTTAGGCTCTCTCCTGTTGGGGGTGAGCTTCAGCTCCTGGGAAGGATTTCACCTTGTTGGAATTCTTGTGTAGGGCAGACTGTGTTTATGTACTCATTTGTTTGGGCTAATATGAGCTCAGATACTTGTTTTATACTTTGGGTGACAACCCAATATGATGTTCTTTATTTTGTTGCATAAATTGTTCCAGCTTTGGCCATTGGGAATCTCTCGGGGGTTTCCTGTGCCCTGACGTACCCCTTCTTCATTTTGTGGGCACCTCCTTCCTTTTGGCACTACGGAGACATGGTCCAGGACCATCTTGGATTTCCCTGCCCTGGCATCACCCATTTTTCTCAAGGACCCTGCTTACATTTCATGGAGAACGGAATTTAGAGACCACATTGGGATGCAGGTGTTCTTGCTCATGGGATGTTGCTTTTCAGCCGTCTGTTGACAGCAGGGAGGTGTGTGTGTGCACACTTTACCTGTGATGATTTCTGTGCCTGTCTGTGTTGTCACCTACACATCAGTTCATGTCCTGTCTTCATGGCTAAGCTGGCCCATACGGTCATGCCAGCCTTGCGCCTTTGCCCATGTGTAACCCTGTTCTTTGACGGTGAGACACTTGGCTCGTCCACCATTCACAAAGTGGTCTCAGCACTGTCACCTGCATCCCTGCACCCTCGGGATACACATTACCCGGAGAGGTCAGCGTCTGTGTGGTGCCTGTCCTCAGGAGTCCAGGCCTCCACTGAAAACATCGTTCTCCCAAGTTACCTCGGGCAGCAGCCCCCTTCCCACTCAGGTCATTTCAAACTTCTCTAGTACAGTTCTGCACCTTAGCCAGTCTGCATTCATTCCTGGCCCTCCTGGTGTCCTGGCTGATTTGTTTTAAATTTGCATATGTGAAACTTCCTTCTCCGTGCAGTCGTATGCGCTTGGACAGTGCGTAGAGTCCTGTCTACTACCAAGAAGCCCAGCTCTGCACTCTGGCCTCAGAGTTTTGTGGTATTGCCCCACCGCGCCTCCATTACCTGCCTGCCGCGGGAGGGTCGTGTCTCTGTTACCTTGTGCTTTTAAAAAGGCCCTGTTGCCTTTCCTCTGGTAGAGGTGGGAGAGAATACCGGAAGTTTGGAAGTTGAAGGAAACTTAAAGACCCGTGAATTGTACATTCCTGGCTGGGCAGGTGGGCGTCAAGCCGGAACTGGGACTTAGGTGTGCTGGTTCTGTCCCCTTTGCTGGCACTCAGCGTGCCCGAGGTGGGAAAGATGAGTGAGACAGGGGCCCAGGTCAGTCCACCTTGCCTGTGGGCTTGAAGTCTGTGCCCAGGGGGTGGTGCCTCCATCTTTGGTTCTAGGACCTTGATTCTGGTGGGCAGCTGTTTGTTTGATGCTGCGCGTGCTTGAGGGAGGATTGAGATATTGTGAATCATTTGCAGATTAGTGTTGTAGTGAATTAATAAAAGCTCATTCACTTTGCTTTTTAATGCCCCAGATGTTCTGAGAGAACAGGGAACTGGGTTTGGGATGGCGGAAGGAGGCGATGGTGGAAAGCCCGAAGTCTGCCCTGTGCCTGCTGCCTTCTGCTGCCTAGAGGAGATCTCAGCTGTCTGTGCGGCCCCGTAATGGGGCCTCCGGTGTTCTTCTTTCTTTTGGAGTTTTCCGTGTGCCAGATGCCAGACTAGACCCTTGGTTGGCAGATGAGTAAGTGGGTGCCTTGTCATCCTTGGGGAAGGAAGATCATCTGTCCCCAGTGTGGTGACATTGAGGTGGCCAGTGTGGGTGTGACTTATCTTAGTGCTGCTTCAGCTTTTTTATTCTTTCTTTCTTTCTCTCTCTCTCTCTCTCTCTCTCTCTCTCTCTCTCTTTAAGATTTTATTTATTTATTTAACAGAGAGAGAGCGATCACAAGCAGGCAGAGAGGCAGGCAGAGAGAGGAGGAAGCAGGCTCCCTGCTGAGCAGAGAGCCCGATGCAGGCCTCGATCCCAGGACCCTGAGATCATGACCTGAGCCGAAGGCAGAGGCTTAACCCCCTGAGCCTCCCAGGCGCCCTCATTTTTTTTCTCTTAAGGAAGTATCCGTGAAGCGTAATTGCACCATCCTGACACAACTGGTGGCGTTTGCTTTGTCCCTTCCAGTGTTTCCTCACATATGCAGCTTTGCGTGGCTCTGTGTACAGGGCTTGACTCCGAACAGTTTACTTCATGTTAGGTCAGAAGCTTTCTGCATGTTTCTGCACATCACTGCGGGCTGCGGTGTTTACCCAGCTCCTGGATGTTCGCTTACGTTCTCCCCGTTAGCTCTGTTAGCTCTGACCCTTCGGATGCTCCCAGCATTTGTTACCGGTGCCCTGGTTTCTCAGGCTCCATTTCCTGGAGTGAGATCACCCGGTCAGAGAGCACAAATGCTTTGCAGTTCTGGAAGCACAGTGCCGATTGTTTTAGGGTGCCAGAGCCTTCCTTGAGAACTGCCAGATGAGACCCCATCCCTGCTTCCTCTGAGCCTGCCACCTCCACCTCCCCGCTGTGCTCACCTCCCGCACCCCTGCTCTTCCCCCTGGGGCCCTTGTGGGCGATGGTGCAGGGCTGGCCCCGTTCCCCTTCCTGGGTGGCTGTGAGGCGTGCAGCCCAGTGACTGGCACGGGGACACTCAGGAAGGATGACAGCCCAAGCCTCAGCATCCTGGGAAAGCGGTTTAGTAAACTCTCACAAAATATACAGATCAAGTGTACGTGTGCGGCTCCTGCTCTTAATTTTCCTGCCCCATCTCCGCAGGACACCTGGCCACACTGCGTTTTCTGGAACTCCTTAGAGGAGTGGGGAGTGAGATGTGGTCACTCACAATCTCCTCTCATTTCAGGGTTTTTGGAGAGATTGTGCAGATTTATGATTAGAGATGTCTGCAGGACAGCCGGGGGTTGCTGGTGATTTAGAAATGCTTTAGGATGTTGCTGTCGTTACAAAGTTCAGTGTCCTGTCGTGGTGGGAGGCTGGGAACTTGGGCTGGGAGAGATGGAGCTGGCTTCATTGAGAATTTTCTTAAACTAGGCTTTTCTATTTTATTAAAAGTACAATGTTTTCAGATTAAGGGATGAAAGTGCATCCTGTTCTAAGAGAAATAAATTGACTAAATGTTTATATTTTCCTTATGAAGTAAAATGTTTTTATAAAAATATCAAGAGAATGCAGGAAGTTACTTTTCCTCTAAATATACATCTTCAAAGGGTTCCCCCTGCTTCTGTGTGAGCTTTCATTGTAACTGACCTTCCAAGAAAATACGGTGATGCTGGTCCTGTGAAATTCAGTGAGGGCTGGGAGCGACTCCACAGAGTGCCCAGCCGGTGACCCCTGAAGACTCACACTTATTGTTTGGATGTGATTTAGTTTTGATTTTAATTCATATAGCCACACTTTGAGCAGTATAGTTCTAAACACTTATAAGGGCACATGGTTTTCAACTTTAGGTCTCTTTGGGGAGTTAACTTTCCACCATTAACTGACTCATCTAAACTAAGCTGAGACTTAGTTTAAAATTCTGCTTTCTCAAATACCTTATCTAATGTAGAAACAAAAAATCTGCCAGATTTCATTTGGTTAAATTAGTTTGTGAAACAGCAGGAGAAGAATCGATTGTCTTTGATTTTATATATTTTAGGGAAGTGTTTTTCACGTCTTTTGGTATGTTTTTGTTGAGTAGAGAGATTCCCAGAGCCGTTTACTTTTCCACGGGTGTTGCTGCAGCCCTTCCTTAGGATGTCGTGGTCCCTGAGATCCCTGGGTCCCCAGGACACCTGTGGTGGACCACTCATGCTGGAAGAGCTGGGATAAGGGAAGAAGCTGCAGCGTGTAGTCTTTGTCGCTAAGCAGGCACTGAGTTTTGGGCTGGTCCCCACGGCGGTCCTGCATCGGAGGCTGCACCACCACGGCCGGTCCCTGGCACAGGATAACCACGTGACAGTGATGTTTGGGGTAAAGGGTCACCCTTACTGCTGTCCTCATAAGCCAGGTGCTTAGGGGAGCTGTGGGTGAAGAGTAACGCTTGGCTTTTGTGTAAAAAAAAAAAAATCCTTTTGATTATTTTACCTATTTGACATATTTCTACTTCGAAGAAATTATTTGGTTTTCCCAGGGTGGCTGGCTTCTGTCTCTAGCTTTGACACTTGTTTCTTTTCCTCTTCTGTCCCTGTTGCCTCTCCCTCTTTTCCCTCAGAATACTGTTACAGAGATCAGCTGACACTGTGTATTTGTAAGCAGGGCGAGCTTTGACTTTGACGAGAAACAGGCAGTTAACTTGCAGTCTAGATGGGACCGTCGCTGCCCGGAGATGGCTCCCACCGAGCTCGCTCACAGGAGCAGTGTGCCACACCCTTTCTATGAGTCTGGGGTTCTTTGGCTCTTTTAGGTGTTTATCTGGGATTCGCAGGGTGTGCACGGAGCATCTGCATGGGCGCACGGCCGCCGGCTCTGACCACGAGCTCGTCTTGCTTGCACAGGTGGCACAGAGCATTGAGGACCATCATCAGGAAGTGATCGGTTTCTGCAGAGAAAACGGCTTCCACGGCTTGGTCGCCTACGACTCCGACTACGCGCTGTGCAACATCCCTTACTACTTCAGTGCCCACGCCCTCAAACTGAGCAGGAACGGGAAAAGTCTCACCACGAGCCAGTATCTGATGCACGAGGTCGCCAAGCAGCTGGACCTGAACCCAAACCGCTTCCCTATCTTTGCTGCTCTGTTAGGTAGGTGGGCAGTGTGAAAACTGCTTCGTTTGATGGGCTTCTACGCGCGGAGCACACTGGTATTTTTAAATGTCAGTGCTGGAATGTGGTGGAATGTGACCCTCCTCGGTGCTGTTCCTTACTCAGTATTATTTTTTAGTGTCACTGATAATGTGCTTCTTTTGTTCATAAGTATTCATGTATGTGTTGTTTCATCCAGGGAGGATAACTAATTTGTGAATAAATTCAGTAATACCTTGGGGGAAATGATATTTTAAAATCACAAATGTTAAGCACATCCTCACTATGAAAATTAGCCACTTAACCCTTTGTCATAAATCAAGTTCATTAGAGAAGAAAATGTGAACTCAGCTCTTTCACGGGTTCTTGTGTATTAGGGACTCTCACTGCTCGGAAAAAAAAAGAACAGACATAGCTCATCACCAGTACCTTTATTTTATTTTATTTTATTTTATTTTATTTTATTTTATTTATTTTTTTATATTTTATTTTATTTTATATTTTATTTTTTTATTTTTTATTTTATTTTTATTTTATTTTATTTTATTTTATTTTATCTATTTATTTATTAAAAAGATTTTCTTTATTTATTTGACATAGAGAGAGATCACAAGTAGCAGAGAGGCAGGCAGAGAGAGAGAGGAGGAAGCAGGCTCCCGACCAAGCAGGGAGCCCGATGGGGGCCTTGATCATGACCTGAGCCGAAGGCAGAGGCTTTAACCCACTGAGCTACCCAGGCCCCCAGTCACCTGCATTTTAGATGTCTTTAGAACCTCTCTCGGAGGAATTCCTCCTGCTGGACACCTAGAAAAGATGAAGTCTTGTTTTGATTGAAGTCGTATATATTAATTTGTTTCATGTAAAAATGACTTTCCAATAGTTGTATATTCATTTATCGCTTTTGTTTGCATTTTGCAGGTTTTTCTTTCTTTTCTATCCATTCCTGGCCTTGTGCTTGTAGCATGCATGTTTAAAGCTGCTGGGACACCTAGCTCTAGTAGCTGGTTTTGTAGGAATTGTGCCCACAGCATAAATGGGCATTCTCCAAGCTGGTTTTGTAGGAATTGTGCCCACAGCGTAAATGGGCATCCCCCTCCTGGGATCACAGCTCAGGGGCGGCAGTGGTGGCTGGGGGGCCGCTAGGGACACGCAGGCTCTGTTTGAATGCTTGCTGGTCTCCAGATAAGTGAGATCTTACTGTGTTCTCTTGTCTTCTCTGGAGAGTATAGGGCGGCACTTGTATTATGGGCTGTGTTTAGAAGTTTCTACTTACCAGATTTTATAAACATTCCAGAAAGTCTTACACAGGAATTACACTGAGGGAGTCACAATTTTTCTATGTTGTATTCGGTGAATAGCATTTCATACTGTGTAACCACCCATCAGTCCGCAGTTCTGATTTTGCAAATTATCCTTGTTTGAATCTCATCTCAACTGTGTGTTGTTCAGCACTTGGCTGTTTTCTGTCCATTTTATCAAGGAACTCTTATGACTTGGAATTTGGAGAATTAAAACCAATTTTCTAAATATACTTCCATATTTTCAAATATTAAAATATTAAAGGTATTTTCTCTGGTGTTAAAAGTGATTATGTAAATGAGGATATTATGAAAAGTTTCCTGTTTACTTAAATGTTATACAGAATGAGTTTTGGCATGTTAGTTGACCTTAAATGAACTGGAAAATTGTATGCTTGCTGAATATTGGGATTCCTGAACTAATTTGAGATATGGAGGATATTTGTTTATTATATTTGAGAAACACTGAATATATCTCTTAGTGCAACCTCTGTACTCTTCTAGATAAATTATCCTGTGAAGTCTTAAAATGAATGAAAAACAGTAGTAACATTTTGAATAGTAATGAATTTAGGGCTTGGCATTGCTTTAAAAAATTTGGGCAAGTTACCGGTGAAGTCTTAATTGGGCGAGCATTTTTATTTTAGATTTTGTATAAAAGTTTCAGTGTCCTCAAATGAGAAAGATGATTTTTCTTTTCCTTTTTGTAATGGGCACTGTAGCTTTATGAGTTATTTTGTTTTAGAGAGATTAGGTAGAATATTCAATTAAGTATGTGACCCAAATTTTAACAGACTATTACTGATATTGGAATTGGCTTCATATTTTTTCAGATAGAAGCTTCAAAAAAAAATCTAAGATGCATCGTACCTCACAGTAAAGTTCTGTGCAGTCTGTGAACCCAGGAAGGCAGCACAAAGCTCAGTAAGACAGTGAGGACATTACTTGGCTCCCCCAGATGTCATGGCAGTTCAGTGCTCACGTGTTGAGTACTTGCATGTTTAGAATATTAAGATTAATTAGTTACTAAAAACTCACCTTTTTTTTTTTTTTAAAGATTTTATTTATTTGAGAGAGAGTATGTGCATAAGCAGAGGTGAGGGACAGAGGGGAGAGGGAGAAGGAGACTCTCTGCTGAGCAGGGAGCCTGACGCGGGGCTTTATCCCGGGACCCCGAGATTGTGACCCAAGTCAAAGGCAGATGCTTAACCAACTGAGCCACCCAGGTGCCCTGAACTCACCTTGCTTTGCTTTCTCTTAGTAGCTAATTAACGAATCTGCCTTCTCAGTGTGGAGGGGACTAAATTATGATGTAAAAATCACAAATGATTCAGGAAGTTGACACTTTTAAATTGCATCGAGAGAACTGACACACTAATGATGTTGGTATGTTGGCATCCAAGTGCTCTAGTGAATGGAGAGTGTTCCCCAAAATATAGTTTCTCAGCCCAAATGCGGTTCTTATTTTTGATGCAGCCCTGGTGATAGGGCGTCCAGCCGAGTGGCATTCCTGGCGCTGGTGTGGCCTGTGCTCCGTCATCTGTGAGTGATGGTGCAAGTGACGGGAGGAGGTGTGACCCATGTCCCATAACCTTGCTTAGAGAGATTCTGCAAGTGCGTGGTCTGCCTCTGCTGTGGAACCTAGGTGACAGAGTGCAGTTTGAAGCCTAGGGTATCAGGAGCAAATGAAAGCTCGTGTCCCGACATCCCAGCATTGTCAGACTAACCTAACACTGCCCAGTGAAGTCACTTCAGTTTTGCGCAGTGTGTTCCGTTGGAATGCTGTTGGAACTGTCCTGGAAATGAATGCCGACTGAGGCAGCCACAACCGGTCTGCCTGCTGTGAGGCTTTGTATGAGAAGATGAAGCAGTCTTTTCAGTTTCTATGTGGAAGTTTCTTGTGGTATGTGAAAGGAGGCAGTCCTGCGTTATGCAGAGTCACAAACGAAGCCCCTCGGGCGCCTGTGGATGATGGCGTGCAGTGTTGGCAGTGCCCCTGTGTCACTGACGCGATGTTTCTTACCGTGCCGTGTCTGTGTTGCAGGGAATCACATTCTGCCGGACGAAGACCTGGCCTCCTTCCACTGGAGCTTACTCGGTCCAGAGCACCCGCTAGCCTCACTGAAGGTACAAGTTCATTTTGTCTGCAACACTGGTGACCATCAGCTGTTGAGTTTGCTGTGTCTTTAATAATGTGCATGATGTTCCACTATTGTAGAAGGAAATAGGCCGCAGAGTTAGCGATACCACGCTTCCCCCGACTTCAGGATCAGCACTGCCTTGAAAAACCCATAGACCTGCCTTACCTTGTTCCCAACACTTAACGCTTTAGGGAGATAGATGAATGTCCTTAGAAGCTGCCTTACAGGAATTCATGCTGTATTCCTAGCTAGGGGGAAATCTTTGAGCTAAAGATTTTTTATATTGTACAAATATATTTTTAATAGGCAATGTAGTTAGCTATTCCTTGGATCATGTCCTAGCATACTTTGATAAATTTCATAATGTCCTATAATTTTCTAACATTATAAAAGTCTAATTAATAATTAAGGTTTTAGTGTTTGGGTGATGGAGGGGACCCAACCCAGTTCATTAGACAAATGTTCCCTTTGTACTGTTTCATTAACACTTTATATTTTATCTTTCTTGCCTTCCTGTTGTGAAAGTGAGGAGCGTCGGAAACATGCACAGTTTTCTAAAGCGGGAGGGCCGTGGGGACGACTGGTGTGTACTGGCCAGCAGCCTCCTGGGACGTAGAGCCCCCTTTGCTGTGACCACAGTCACCCTGTGCGGGGGAGCAGCTGGGAAGTCCCTCGGGCCCCCTGGGCTGCGGTTCCTGTAGCGAAGGGGCTGCTCTGCAAGGTTCCCAGAGGCACTTCTGTGAGATCCTGTCTCCTGTGAGATTGACCCTCCTGCTATAAGCCATCTTCTGCGGTGGTTAGTTTCCAAGTAGATTTTGTGTGTAACTGGGAGTGAACTTTGGAGAAGCCGATCATTCAAGCACATCTCTTTCCTCCATCTTTCCTCTGGCTCCTTGCCACCCAGACACTGCCCTGCCAGCATGCTGGCCGTCAGGATGCTTTCCTTGTTGTTCTGATAGTTCTCCGGTCCCGGGGCTTTCAACTTCTCCTCTTGTTAGGGACTTTTCTCTTTGCATTTTTCATCCCTGACCTGCTGTCGGTCATTGGGTCATTCCTGTGTCCTCACGGATGAAGTGCTGCAGTATGTGGTCCTGGTGGTTTCCCTGAAGACCGGTGCACTCGGACAAGGTGTTGTGCTCATCAGGTTTGCCTGCGTGAGCTTTTATAGGCAGAGACGAGGGAAAGCTGGCTTCTTAGAAGGTTCAGGCAGTTTTGGGTACTAGCAGAGAGGCTCCCAGGACCCCAGACCACACGTGCCCTTCAGCCAAGCTAGCCTTGGTCGCGCATCAGACATTAGACAGCAGCACTGTTTGTGCAGTTATCAGGGGACCAACTCAGTCTCCGGGCAGGTCACTAGCATCATTTGCGTGTGTATTTCCTGACTTTGTTTTAAGAAAGATAGTGAGTACATGAAAAGTTGAAATAGACAATGTCCACCCATGTGTCTTCTTGACTCTACAATTAATATTTTGCCATAAAGTATATTTATATCTATCTTTTTTTTTCCTGTAACACTTTTACTTATTTATTATTTTTTTGTTGTTGTTAAAGATTTTATTTATTTGACAGAGAGAAACACAGCCAGAGAGGGAACACAAGCAGGGGGAGTGAGAGAGGGAGAAGCAGGCTTCCCGCTGAGCCGGGAGCCCGATGTGGAACTCAATCCCAGGTCTCCGGGATCATGACCTGAGCCGAAGGCAGTCGTTTAACCAACTGAGCCACCCAGGCGCCCCACTTTTACTTATTTGACAGGGAGAGAGCACAAGCAGCGGGAGCAGCAGGCAGAGGGAGAGGTAGAAGCAGGCTCCCCACTGAGCAGGGAGACCAAAGTGGGGCTCAATCCCAGGACCCTGACATCATGACCTGTGCTGAAGACAGAGGCTTTAACCCACTGAACCACCTAGGTGCCCCTCATCTTTGTTTTTGTGGTTTTTTTAAAAATATTTTATGTATTTATTTGACAGAGAGAGAGATCACAGGTAAGCAGAGAGGCAGGCAGAGAGAGAGGAGGAAGCAGGCTCCCCACTGAGCAGAGAGTCTGACATGGGCCTCGATCCCAGGACCCTGAGATCATGACCTGAGCCAGAGGCAGAGGCTTTAACCCACTGAGCCCCCCGGCGCCCCCCATCTCTGTTGTATAACTCCACTGTTTGGAAGTAAGTTGCAGACATCCCAACACTTCACCTGTGAAAACTTTGGTTTATATCACAACCTTCTAAAAATAAGGCTAATCTGTTTCTTACTGATATTACTGTTAGCATACCAACCACGTCAGCAGTAGTTCTAATGTTCTGTAAGGTCAAGTTCATACTCACATTTTTCACCTTTTCCTGCAAGTCATCTATGCTGTTTTTTTTAAAAGTCAAAATCCAATTAGGTTTTTTGTGTTATCATCATGTGTATTATAAATATCCGCTGGGGGTTTTCGTCGTGTGATGGAGAAGCAATCTGCAATAATTTTTCAGTGACTTGATTAAGTTCTAGGTGTTTCAAAGTCACATTCTAAAAAGCAGGTGCATCTGGCTTTGAGTTCAGATATAGCACAGGGTTTATGTTTTGGCCTTTTATGCACATGTCCTGTGTGCAGTGTCATTTCAGCTTCGAGGCACATGTGGGGGAGTCGGAGATGATGGGACCCTTCGTCATGAGCATCCCTGCTGTGTCGCACTCTTCTGTCTCCTTCACCCCGCTCAGAAAAGTAAACACATTTTGAAAATTTGGTTAGTTGTTAGGTGTGACACTCTCTTGTGATTTTTAAGTCTGTAGTATTCACAGCTTTCACGGGCATGTGATTCACATCCCCAAGTGCAGATGTTCCCGGCCCTTTCTTGTCCTACTGTGGGGCGTCTTGCCAAAGTCACTTGCAGTGGACTGCTCTTTCAGAAGGTGGCTGCTCTGTGAACTCCTCACCCGATGAGCCTGCAGGACCCTTTCCGTGGGGCACCACCATGGTCTCCTGTCCGCGACGACCTTCCCATCCACAGCTCCGGGTGCTTTAGGACAGTGTGTTGGGGCTGGGCTGGGCCTCTGGGTGCTGCGGGGACGGCCGCATCGAGGGGTGGTACATGCAGATGGTGGGCTGGGAGGGGAGCAGACTCCATGTGCCACATGGTTCATCAGGGTTGTGTTCACTGCGGTGGGAGGGCACGGCTGGACACACTTAGAACGTCAAATCGCGCAAGGATGGCAGAAAAGAGGAGGTGAGGCAGCCGGGAAGGTGTTGAGCTTTTTCGTTCTTCAGTTTCCATGAGAAGAGGTACTGATGAGGTGGCACCAAATGTCTTTGATTTGGAAGTAAACAATATTTCATATGTGTTCACGACGGCAGGCAGCCATGGTACATGATGGAAAGTTCTGGAACTAGAGGTGGGGCCTTCAGGGCATGGAGTGGTCAGCCCTGGTAGAGCACCTCCTGGCCATAAGCACATGCTGAGTGCGCTCCCTTTTTCAAATGTGCTTTTTGGTTGTTTATTGCGGTATGATTTTGAGTCCTGGTAAATGGTAGAATTTTTATTTTGGGTAAACATTTTTAGTTTTAATTTTAAAATGTTTTTAAGTTGGACCATTACTTACAGGTCTTTTGTATTCGTTGTAGTGGTTTTGTGCTCCTGAACTTCACTTCCAGCTTCAGGCATTTTGGAGTTTTTATCCCCAGCAGTTACAGTGGCCGCCGGACACTCTCTGCCTCGGAGCCCCGTCCCCCTCTTGTTCGGGTGTGCCCCCTTGCAAGGCTGTCCGCAGACCTCCTGCACGCGCCGCTTCCCCACAGGCTCTCTGGGTCTCTGTCGTGTGCTCCGCTCCATGCCCCTGTTGGGAGTGGGCAGAGTGCCAGTGCCCACGAGCCCACTCCCTGGGACACCCTCACAGCTCCCTGGCTTTTGCCTCTTCTCAGAGCTCTGTCCCCATTAACCTGTGCACACCTCCGTTTCTGATTCTAATTTCCTTGTCTTTGTAACCCTACCTTTAAGCAGCAGCACCTTTCACTGAGGTGACTGAGGTGACCGGACCCCAGGATGATGTGTCAGGTCACGTCAGGAACACCTAGTTGTAAGTCTTACCTAGAATTTTCCTCAGAGTTATCTCTAACTTCGTATTTTTTATGTGTCACTGTCTGCTGCCAGCAGTCACTGAGTGATCCTTTGCACAGGGGTCTTTAGGGACAGGGCGAAGCAGTTGAGCCCAGGAGGGAGGGAGTCTGGTTCTGGAAGGGTCGCCTGGGTCGCAGGGCAGACCGGAGGGCTGTCTCTGTCTCACTGCGCAGCGCACACGACTGCCGCTCTGCAAGGCTGGGGCACAGCGGGGCTCGTGACGGGCCCTACAGATGAAGGGGGGCTTGGCAGTTTTCCTCATCCTGGCTTTCTTGCTGAAGCCCCGTGAGGCCGGGTGTCTGGCCGGTCCGGGCCCTCTCCGTGCAGGCTTCGCATCGGGTGTGAAGCAGCAGCATTTCAGGCCTGCTGAGGTTTTATGGTGCAGTTAACATACTGTGCAACCTTACTGGGACGAGGTTGGTGATCAGGTCCTTTCTGAAATAATTTTTGAAAGTATAAATTGTATACAAATAGAAGGATGGGCTTGTTTATTCTGTCTTCCACCTTGAGAGACATTGAAGGGGAGGGCAGTTTGGGTGTGGTGGGCCTTTCAGAGCAGGAATTCCTGCCTGCATCTTCACAGTAATTGAAGTTAGCCCACCAAGAAGTCATGCTTGGGTTTCATAAGCCCCAGAAGCACTTGTTGGCTCTGGAGAAATCACATCAGGCTCCTGAAGGCTGAAAGCGTCAGCCATCGTGTGGAGGGGGAGTGCTCGCAGCCCTGTTCCAGGGGGACGGCCACTCTGGGCAGGCTGATCCTAGGTCGTCCAGGGTTTATGAGCGTATCCTGCTCTCATCACGGTCGTCTGCATGGGGGCCGGGTGTATATAGCCGTCCATGGGGAACCTGCGTGCATGGTCACCGTACTGGGTGCCACTCCTGTAGGCCATTGAAACCTGCTGTGGCCAGAAGTTCTTTTCTTTGCTCAGTTTAAATCTGTGGAATCCTTACGGGGAACATGCAAGATCAAACTCAGAAGGTGTTTGCTTGTTTATATCTTCATGTCGGAGCCTGCGAGTTTGGTCGTGCGCACACACACATGACCCTGCAACCCTGTGACCTACGTGTGCACGCACACACACACACGCATGCCCTCCGCCCCACCAGCGGCCTCTGCACGGCTAGCACTGTCAGGCGGCTCAAGCAGAGACATCTCCCTTCCTGAGCCCAGCCAAGTGTAGGACCACAAAGATACGTCATAGAGCCAGGATTTGCCAGGTAGTTACTCCAGAGGTGCCACCTGCTTAGAGAGCTTGTTTTTCTTTTTGTAACAGCTTTATTCAGTTATAATTCACGTGTCATAAAAATCCATCTTTCCAAAGTATACAGTTTAATGATTTTTAGCTTTCACAGAGTTGTGCGGCCGTCACCACTAGTTCTGGAATATTTTCATCACCCCGAAAGAAACCCAGTGCTCGTTGGCAGCCCCTGCCTGCTTTTCCTCCTCCCTGCCCCAGCAACCAGTGATCTACGTCTGACTCTGGACGCGCCTTTTCTAGACGCTTGATACAAGTAGATGGACGTGCCCTTCTGTGTCTGGCTTCTCTCACTGAGGTAACTCAGCACGGCTCGTCCACGCGGGAACGGCTGTGGGTGCTCACTCTTCTTTCTGGCAGGAGGACGCGCTCTCCCTGGGGGTGGACTCATCAGCTGGTGGACATTCAGGTCGCGCCTCCTGCCGTGAGCATCTGTGCCCACGTCCGTGTGGACATGCTTGCCTTGCTCTCCAGCGGGCACCTGGGCCAGAGCTGCTGGTCCTGCTGGCCTCCTTGAGGAGCGACCGTTCACACGCCCAGCAGCGAGTGTGCGAGGGTTCTGATTTCCTCATGCTCGCCAGCACTTGCTGTTGTCTGTTGTATTTTCAGCCGTCCCAGTGGGTGTGAGGTGGTTTTGATTTGCATTTCTCTGTTGAGTAATGGTATTGAGCATCTTTTCCGGTGCTTGCTGACCATTCGTTTATCTTCTTCAGAGAAATGTTCGTTCAAGTCCTTTGTCTGTTTTTAAATTGGGTGATTTGTCTTTTTATTATGGAGTTGTAAGAGCTTTTTTTGTTTTTTATGTTTTGTTTTGTGTTCTGGATTCTGTCTATTGGCAGACATGTTGTCTGCGGGCTGTGCCGTCCCTGTGCTGATCGGGCTCTTTGGTGACTCTTCGAGGAGTCAAGCCATCTAAATACTACGTCTTGTCGCTCCTAGTGGCTGTACTCAGTCACCTTTTGTCACTTGGGAAAGCCTTGGGGCCCTTGTCAGTCTTCCCCTTTACCTTCTAGAGCCCTTGTGAGCTCGGCGCACTGGCGCTGCCACACAGCTTGGCTGCACGTCCTTCACCTTCTGTCAGGTCTGCGGTCGGCCCTGCCGGACCACGGCCTCCTGGGCCCAGACGCCTGCCCTGGGTGTCCTCCCAGAAGCGCTCCGTCTCTGCTCGTAAACCTCACTGCCCCTCACCCTCTGTCACCACCACCTTCTGCCGGTGCTAGTTCTCAGTGTGGACGCTTGCTGCTGGGCCTCCGGGGGCTCTCTTCTCCCTGTGTCTCAGTATCTCCCTTCTGGGGCGCCCTCTCAGGCTGGTATGGCAGCACCACCCGCCTCGCGCTCCACGTCCACCCCCTGCCCAGTGAACCGTCCTCCCTCAGTGGTGCTGCACCGTCTCGTCTTGAGAACTGCCCCCCTGAGCAAACAGTGAGTTTACAGTTGTGGTCAGAGAAGGACCCACACAGATGGCAAGGAGCACTGCATTCACGGACTAAGAGACTTTACTTAGATTTCATCACCTCCCTTCAGAACACTAGCAAACTTTTTTTTTTTAAATAATTGAAACTGATTTTAAAATTGATGTGGAAGTGCTAAGGACCTAGAATAACAACAGAAATGTAGAGCAGGAACAACAAAGCTGGAAGGCACTTGTGTCAGAAGCCCCAAGGTAACAAAATGGGAAGGGGTGGTTCTTACAGTGATTGGATGTCCATGGGCGGAAATGAAAAGAGCATTA
Source organism: Spilogale gracilis (assembly GCA_004023965.1). Classification (NCBI taxonomy): domain Eukaryota; kingdom Metazoa; phylum Chordata; class Mammalia; order Carnivora; family Mephitidae; genus Spilogale; species Spilogale gracilis. The sequence continues at coordinate 11,473 of PITA01019299.1, read as the reverse complement.
GAATCAAGTCTAGAAGAAACATAAGAAATCTTTATGGCCTTGGTTGAGGCAACGTGAAAAGAAAAGCAAGTGGCTGAGGGAAAGGGTCAGAGTGTGTCTCTGATAACAGACCCATATCCCAGATTTGTAAAGGACAGTGCGGTCAGAAGATACAACCCAGCAGAAAAGGATGGGGACAGTGTGAACAGGCGTTTTCTGGAACGTTCAGTAGGTGTGCAGAGGCCCTCTGCATCCTTAGGGAATGCCAGCCTCAGCCAGGGCAGGCGGCGGGATGGCACAGGCCATTGCTCTCCGGGTGGCTGCCCGGACGGTGGCCCAGAGCTGCTCACAACACTGAACACACACCTCCCTTGTCAGCCGCGTCCCCACCCCGCGGCACTCGGCGCAGATGAGGCCGCGTCTCTTCACACACACTGGGGCCTCAGCGTCCCCGTGGCTTTACGTGGTTCCGCAGAACCACCCCCAGGCCGGCGGTGAGTGATGTGTGGAACAGAGTCTACATGGGGAGACCCTGGGAGTGGGGCACGGAGCAGCCCTCCTCAGGGAGAACTCAGACACAAAGGGAATCTCTGAGACCACCTCTGTGTAGACCTCAGAAAGGGTAGAACTCGAGAGAGGGCGCCGCATGCAGCTGCTGCCTGGGCTGTTGGGAAGGGGCACTGGGGGCCGGGGCCGATTCAGGCTCTGTTCCCCATGGCGGTGCTGGCTCTGCTAAGGTGTGCCTTCCTCAGAACCCAGTGAGTGTGACGGCTTTTACTGCATATAAAATGCTTCTATAGAGTAGAATAGGGTCCTCATCATGAACGCGGCTGCCTGTGCCTGCAGGTAAAATCCTGAGCGTGTCCTGAACGTGTCACGAGCATTCACTGCCATTCTCCAGGCTCTCCTGGTCTCACACTGCTCCCCCTTACAGACCCTTCGTCCCTGTGCTGGGGCTGCTGCCTGTTCTCCCCAGCCAGGCCCATTGTCACCAGACGCATCCCGGGCCCTGCACGCCCGGCCCTGTCACCCCTGTGCTCTCATGACCCTCAGTTTGTTAATGTGCTTCAGTCTTCGCCACATTCCCCCAGCCCCACTGCTGCCCCACAGACCTCTGGAGGGTGGCCTCTGGTAATGTGCCGGCAGCTTAACCCTGCAGTGGGTTTGGGCCGCTGCAGCGGGCCTCTGTCCAAGGCCACTGAGGACGCGGTTGATGTCTACGAAGTAATGAATGGTTTTCATCTCCCTGGGGCGTGAAACACTGAGCGTTCAGCCACCCTGTTCTCCTCACCTCTGCAAAGCTCTGCTTTGCTTCCTGGACCCCAGCCTGGTTCTGTGTTCCTTGTGTGCCGCATCCTCTCCCTGACCCCTGTGTGAGCGGGCTTCCTCTGCTGTGTGTGTGTGTGTGTGTGTGTTCCCTGTGGCCCATTCGTGTCTTGCCGTGGCCTCAAGCTTTCAGGCACATCTCATCTGCTCGTAGGGTTAGGCTGCCGTTGCTGCGTTGACCACTGTCCACTGCAGTTAAAGCACAAGACCCCTTCCCTGACTGCACTGTGTAGCCCACCATCTGCCAGGGCGTCTCCCCCGGGACGCTCTACCTGCATGCCAGATGAGGTGTTCCTGCTTAGATGAGTGGCTTTTTATTGCCCTGTATTCTGTTTCTCAGAGAGTGACACTCGCTGCCCCTGTTGACAGTCTAGGGGACAGCTTGGGGGTGTCTCTGACTCTCCCCCTCTCCCACATCTGGTCTGAGCCGTCCTGACACATCCTTTCCTTCCTGACTGCCCGTGGTGGCAGAGCTCAGGTGTGTGCTGGAGCCCACGCCCGTCCTCATACCTGTCATGTGGACAGTTCCTGTGGTTCTGTTCATCAACCACACAGATTTGGGGGTCATGGACCTGCCGAAAGAACGTTGGGGGGGCTGCTTCAGTGTTGCCAACTCTTAACTGTTTAGGAACGCCAGGGGGAAAAGGTTCATAGAGAGGATGTCTCCACCCTAGAGGAGGCGTCACCTAGGATGTAGGAGACCGGAGGTCCGCCCTGGGGCGGTGGCCCCTACAAGTAAGCCCCTTAATGGGCCCCTCCGTCCCCGCGGAGGTCCAGAGCGGACCGCGCGGTGGTGCTGTGAGGATAAAATGCAGCGATGCTCTTCTGCGCAGCTCTCCACGGGGCCCTCCTGGGTCAGCAGTTTGTCTCCAACAAGAATGCGAATCCCTGACGTCCCATGTTCAGGCTTGAGTGAGTGAGTGTTGGCAAAGTGGCTTCTGGTTTCCTTCCCTGTCATTGCCAGGATTCAGGCTTACTGCCATCACGCCTTGTGGCTTTCCTAGGGTGACGGAGGGCTCAGGTTCTGCTTCAGCAGAGCCGCCGTGTGGAACTTGGGTTTTGCTCACCTGTGCTCCAGCGAGCGGCTGGGAGGCCGTGTGGGCGCAGCGGCCCCAGAACCCTGGTTTTGTGGTGTGTTTGTTCAGTTAGCAGGGAGTCCTGTAGGGAGCCGTGCCGGGCTCAGAGCCCAAGCCAGCTGCACCCACGGACAGAGAGGGACTGAGTGGCCATGACTGTCGTGCTGTCCCAGTCGTTGATGTGCGAGTGGTGTGCGCTCCAGCTTGCTCCTAGCCTCCCGCTGAGCGGTTTGTGAGGTGCGAGGGTGAAGAGCGGAGCGGCCGTGGTAGGTGGATCGCTGTTAACGCACCGTTTGGGCACGAGCTGGGAGACAGCGAGAAGGGTTTTTTGCTCCTGCCTTTTTCACTCAGTCAAAGTTTATTTCAGACCAACCAAAATGGCACTGTAATCACCTATGTAAAAACTTCATATAAAACGTTTTGAAAATGTTGAGAGTATTATTTAATCCCTAAGAGCATACTATAAGATTTTTGAAAGCAAAATAAAATACCAATGAACTTTGACATACTTATGATGACATAATTATCAGCAGAATTAAAACACAACTACAGTGTTTTTTTTAAACTAACATATAATGTATTATTTGCTTCAGGGGTACAGGTCTGTGAACCATCAGTCTTCCACAATTCACAGCGCTCCCCATAGTGCATGCCCTCCCCAGTGTCCATCCGCAGCCACCCACCCCCCGCACCCCCAGTAACCCTCAGTTTGTTTCCTGAGATTCTAACCGTTTATCTCCCTCCCCAGTCCCATCTTGTTTCATTTTCTTCCCCCACTCCCCATGACCCCCTGCCCTGCCTCTCAAATTTCTCATATAGTGTTTGCAAACAAAATAAATATGAATCTGTTACACTTTGTATCTAATTTTTTAACTTTGCTTCATTTTAAAGCATTTGGATTTCTTTTTTTTTTTTTTAAACAGAAGTGCGACCATTTCTTTATTAAATTATACAAAAGGGGGAGGGGAGGGGAGGGGGGCAGCTGTGGTGCTCAGCCCCAACCCTGGCCCTACCCCGGCCCCACCCCGGCCTGGCGCTGTCTGAGGGAGACCCAGGGATCAGGCAGGGTAGGGATGGACAGGACATGAGGCTGGGATGCAGAGGTGAGGAAGGAGAGGCTACCGAGGAGGGGTGGGGGGGAGGAAGAGAGCAATTGGGGCCCAGCTGGGGAGCTCAGATGGAGCAGGTCAAGAGGTGGAACAGTGGCAGAGTGGGGCTAGAAGGGGCAGTGTCAGAGGCGGACATGGGAAAGGCTGGGGACAAAGAGGGCGGGAGCTCTGCTGCAGGGTCCAGAGCCGGGGGCCAGGTGAACAGTGGCTGCACTGGTCCATTCCCTCCGCCAGGCCCTGAGGGGCCTCCCACCCATCATGCCGACGCCCCATTTTCTGTCTTCTGCCGCTTGGGGTCCGCTTCATCCTCCTCTTCAGCAGCTCTCTTCAGCGCGGGCCCTTCGTCGTCACCTCCTTCTTCCCCTCGATCCTCCTCCTCTCCGTCCTCGGCAGTTTATCCTTCTTCCTCCTCAGCTCTGTTCTCCTCCTCCTCCACCACTTCTTTCTTTCGCTCTTTTCGGCTGGCCTTCTCCTCCACTTTCTCTTTCTTCTTCAGGTCCTTGGCGCTCAACTCAGCCGCTGCCTCCACGCTCTTCTCCGACATGGTGCCGGGGCTGGCGGGGGGCCGGGGTCCCGGGGCCGGGACGGAGGGGCCCTGCACGGTGGAGGGTGGTGGCAGCGGTGGCCGCTCAGCAAGCTGGGTCTCTGGAAGAGGCCAGCATTTGGATTTCTGACATTTCTGTTTCCTAAGTATCTTTATAAAGAAAATACTTCAAGTCACTAACTATACTATTTACCGTCAATTGATGTGCCATGAAGACACACGTGGGCTGGCTCCATGCACCTCTCTTCCCTTCTGGTGTCAGCTTTATAAGTGTCGTCACTGAAGTCAGCTGTGCGGCTCCTTCCTCAGGTGGGGACGTGGTAGACGGCAGGGCACATCCTGTCCCGTGTGCGTCCCCACACAGTTGCTCCTGCAGAGGCCCTATTTGTGTCTTCCCATTTCCTGAACATCGGAGGATTTCAAATTCCCGCCAGCATGAAGAAAAAAACTCAAGTGGCCCCAAATTATCCATTCTGTATGAGAAAACACACAGGGAAAGATCATTTAACGGCAAGTGAAACTTCACCATGGGCTCCCTTCCTCAGGCTGCGAGCCTCGCCTGGCCGACGTCGGACTGCACATGCGCACATCTAAATGTAGTTTACTCGGTTCTTGCCTGGTTGGTTTCCTGGGTGTGTCTGGGCGCTAATTTTCATGTTAAGAAACTGGTGTATGTCAGTGTGTTCAGCTGAATTGTGTGTCAGAATACTGATGCTCTTTTCCTAAAGATGTAACACGTAAGATCTTTATTAAAAAAAAGGGGAGGGGGGGCCCAGGTGGCCACCTGGCTCAGTCGGTGAAGGGTCTGCCTTCAGGTCAGGTCATGGTCTCAGGGTCCAAGGATCCTGTCCCACATCACACTCCCTGCTCAGCGGGGAGCCTGCTTCTCCCTCTGCTCATGATCTCTCTCTCTCTCTCTCTCTCTCTCTCTCAAATAAATAAATCTTAAAAAAAAAAAAAAAAGCAACACAGATGCCCTTGGTGGGTGTTGTTCACGGAGGGGCAGGTGTGAAACGCTGTGGACGCGTTGGGACTGTTGTCGGTGTACCAGCCTGAGGCTCAAAGGAGGAGGGAATCGAAGTGAAGACAAATTCTCAGTGAGAATATCTGTTCTTTAAAAAGGTTGTAAAAAGTTATTCAACATAAAAATATCTGTAGATTTGGAGAATGCCCTTTTTTTTGGTCTTAAAAAGCCAACAGAAGGACGCCTGGGTGGCTCAGTTGGTTAAGCGACTGCCTTCGGCTCAGGTCATGATCTCAGGGTCCTGGGATTGAGGCCCACATCGGGCTCTCTGCTCAGCAGGGAGCCTGCTTCCTCCTCTCTCTGTCTGCCTCTCTGCCTACTTGTGATCTCTCTCTCTGTCAAATAAATAAATAAGATCTTTAAAAAAAAATGCAACAAAAACTTTGAGGACGGCCTTGACAGCACTTAGAACTGGAGGCGGACGTGTGTGGAAACGGACTGCGGGCCCGCGCTTGGCCTCTTGGCAGAGATGGCCAGGTGCACGGCCAGCTCCCGCCGGTCCCTGGGGCTGGGCCGCTGCGTCCGTGGGGGATGGCCCGGTCCACGACGCCCGCACAGCCCGGACCTCTGTTTGCCGGGCACTCCTGGCGAGGGGGTCGCGCCTCAGGAAGGGGGCTGCTGTCACACTAGGAACAGTTCATGGCACCACGTGAACGTTACGACCCTGTCAGATCATCCTTTTTTTCATTTCAGAAGGCTTTAGAAGGGCCTTTGGTATAATGTGCATACGGTCTGGGAGAGCATCTTGGATTTTAGTGGGACCCTTTGCTTCTGTGGCGTCCTGGTTTTGACAGTTGAAATGTCCTATAGTAACTGCACTGCGCTATTTAAGTCAATTTGCGTACAAGTCTCTGATTTTTTAAATGGTGCCAAGATAAGGTGACAGAATCACAGAAATAGTGGAATGCTAGAACCTGGCCGCTACAAGCTGATTGTGTCAGGACCCTCATCATTTCACCTTTTGGGGTGGGAGGAGATTGTCTCCTTGGGGAGGCAGACGCAAACTCGTGCTGTGGTCCTTTAATTGCTAGCGTATGGGTGGGAACGGGGCCCTAAAGAGTGCGGGCCCAGGGCTGCCCACGATGGCTTGTGCTGCCTGTGCTGTGGTGTGCGTGGCAAGGGCTTCCGTGGTCCTGGTCACATCCCCATGAGGTGGTGTGTCCCACGTTCATACCCGAGCTCATGACCGCTCCAGTACTGGGAGAGGGTTCAGAAGAAAATCCAAGGTAAAGGGTGTCATGAGAGGCACATGGAACGGGATTATCAGGGCTGGCAAAACCAGGGGGGGGGGACACCTGTTGACTTGCAGGTCTGAGGGGTCCCAGAGGGGAAGCAGGGGGTGCAGGCAAGGCCAGTGTGGGGCCCTCCTGGCTAAGTGCCTTTCGCACCTGCCCACGACCCACGGGAGACAGCAGCAACATGGTCTTTAGTAGGAAGTGAGACCTCGGGGCAGGATGGGGCCCTGTGCAGATGGCCTTGTCCAAGGCTGTGCCTGCCGGTTCCCCCAGTCCGTGTCTGTCTGCACGCAGGGGGGCTGCGCGCTAAGAGGTCCTCTGTAGTTCCGGATTTTGTCTTTTTACTTACAAAGTGCTTAACTAACAATTTCTGCAATTGCTACGAAGTGCTGGAAAACCATAAACATTTGGTTTTTAATTAAACAGAGTTTGCTTTCTGTCTTGGAGACAAAAAGTATGTTTCCAACTTTAATTTAGATATATTGCAGTTTATTTAAAATTTTTTTTTCCTCCTAATAAGGTTTGGACTAAAATAAAAGTATAACTGTTCAAAGGAAAGAAAAAAGGAGAAGTGCGACTTCCATAAAAATACCTTGAAGCCTCTCTCCAAGGAGCAAATGCTTCCTTTGTGTGATTTGGGTGTTGATTCTGTTTTTCTGAGTGGACAGGGAGAGATTGCTGTAAGTCCCCTGCGGCTGCTTCTGTGGTGGGGGTGCCCGATTTAGCGGGTTTTGAGAGACAGCAGGTTATCATTTCCTACCAGGCAAAAGTCAGCCGAGACACAGCTCCGTGTGGTGTGTGTGGATGGAGAGATGTGCGCCATGTTTGAGGTGGCTGGAATCTTCAGGGACTGCTGGCTTTCTCCGTTGCATGGGCGCGCTCAGCTCTGTTTCCCGGCCTGTAGAAATACGTGCAACACGGCGAGGTTTTTAAAGAAAGTACAAATTAAAAGTTGTCAGGAACGTCAGAAGTTTAATGAATTGGTTGTTTGCAAATATAGCTGTATTTGAATGTACCACGAATCTTGCTCATAAAAGGAATACTGGGGTAAATCATCTTGAAATGTGCATAATCTTTTGTCGAATGTTTTGAGGTTATAACAGTGCCATCTGAGTTGTAGAAATTACTTTGTGTGCTCTTTCTTCTTGTGTTAAAGCCTCTCATGTGCACCAAAGCCCTCGGCACGTGCCCCGAGCCATGCGTGCGCTCCTGCCGTCCCCTGGACCTGGCCGCTGTTGCTGGGTGCCGCCCAGGGCTGGCTGGTGAGGGAGTCAGGGCCCTGGGGACTTCTGAGCCCCTTGGTGGTGGGTGGGCGGCGGTCAGGAGCTTCCCGTGGGAGCGTCTGTTTCCTTCAAGGCTCGTTCAGCACGAGGCGGGAGTGAGGCAGGGATGTCCACAGGAATGAAAGTGACGATGGTCATTTTCACTGGAGGTGGGACAGACCCTGAGTGGCTCCCCGTCATCGGCTGAGTCCCGGTGACAGGGTACGCACGCCAGGAGAGGTGGCCCGTGCCACCTTGTTAGCTCCCCAGCCCTGGTGGATAGCCCTTTTTAAATTTGGCCATTTTTATATCCTGTAGGTTCTGTTGTTACCATGTTGTCATCGATCTGTTCTGTATCTAAACTCCTCGCACAACAGCCAGCCTTGCCAGTATGGTGTGAAAACCACGAGGGCCCCGTAGGCTTCCCGGGAGCCAGGGACACGGCTGGTCAGCCAGGCGCACACGGCTGAGGCGGCGAGTCGAGGCCCTGTGCCCTTGGGTACGGCTGTTCCTGGCCCCATCCCTGTACCGCGAGGACGGCGCGGGGTTTCTGTTCTGATTCCTCCCTCCTGGGCTGCCACCAGCGGGCCCTGCTCCTGCCTGGCATGGGACCAGACACTCCAGAAGGGGGAACACAGATGGGACTTGGTTCCTCCCAGACTGGCGGGCACATGCTGTCCTCCAGTCTTCATCCCCATGGAACATGGGTGCCCCCGTGGGCTGCTGTCTTCATGAGGGGCTTCTGGGACTGAATTTGTGGTGTGTGCACACAGATGTGTGCGTTGCTCTCTAGAGGCTTCGTGACCGTGTGTCCCTTCCCGAGTGCTAATGACCGGCCCCTGGAGGCTGAGAGCCGTGACGGGGACACGAGGAATGGTGCTTCAGGAAAGTTGCTTCTGTGAAGAGAGAGTGAGTGTAGTCTGAACATCTGAAAATCTGGATGGTGACTTAAAAGGGTCAGTGTCTGTTTTCTAGTGCGTCTTCCACATCATGTGCTTGGGCTCAGGTTTTCTGATTTTCTTCTTTTGTTTTTCTCTGTCTTTCTGCGTGTGTGTTCGTGTCTTAAAACAACTCAGATTTATTATCTTAACATTCTAAAAGCCTGCCTCTTCCAGGTTCGGGGGGCCACCGCATCTGCGGCTTGTGACCCTTCCTCACTCCTCATCCGCAAAGCCAGCTCCCCTGCTCCCCGTCCACCGTGGAGGACCCTGTGGTGACACTGGGCCCACCTGGACAGTCACAGGGTGGTGGGCGGGAGCAGACCGCTCTGGAGGCAGCAGGGCCTTGGGGTCTGTGCCCTGTTTGTTATCTTTGTGATCTTTGATGCTTTATGGGAAATAAAGATTATTTCTTGCTGTCATTTGACTTTTTTTAATTGCTAGAAACAAACTTAGTGCTGATTGATCTTTGTTTCTAAGAGAAGGGCGAAACTCTAGTTATAGCTTAAATTACCTTTTTTTCATAGTTTTTTAGTTTTTATTAAAGAGCATAAAACCTTTTTTAAAAAACATCTGTTTACTTACCATTTCGTGGCATCAGCTACTGTGGGGCAGTGAAATATTCTGACACTCCATGTCTCTTTCGTGAGCACAAGCATCAGCATCAGCGGTCAGGGACCCGTCTTTCTTCCCATTCAGAGCCGGCTTGGCTTTCTTGGCGCTCCAGTGCCTGGGTTGCGTTCCCCAGCACGGCCTCCTCTTGGCCGGCATAGGGAGAGCGGAAGTGTCTGCAGCCTGTGGTTTCTTGTGCCGTGCTTGCTGCTGCGGGGCACAGGGTCTGCGGCCCAGGATCGACGGGGGTAGGCTGCAGCCATGGAAGACGTGGCATAGACTGCCAGGCGCCCCGTGACCCAGCTCGGCGGAAGTGGCTGAGTTTTACTTACGACCCAAGGGGAGCCAGGACTCACGGAGGGTCACGATGGGGCCTGCAGCTTCTGGGCCCTGCCCTTGGGACTCACGCACTGACCTCTGCGCCTGTTTCTCAGGTGCGGGCACACCAGCTAGTCCTGCCGCCGTGCGATGTGGTGATCAAGGCCGTGGCCGACTACGTCCGCAACATTCAGGACCCCTCGGACTTGGATGCCGTAGCTAAAGATGTGTTCCAGCATTCTCAGGTACGGCACAGGCTCGGAGCACTGTGCGCGGTGGGGGTGGGGCTGCCGGGGGCCCCTCACCTCGTTCCCAGCCTCCTCTGCAGCTGCACTGGGAAGGCTCAAGGTAGACACGTGGGAGGTGTGCTGCTGCTCCTTCCTCCGTCATGCTCAATCATGTTTCATCTGAGAAAACAGACCTATCACATGGGGGGCAGACTGGAACTGTGAGCATGCTTTGTCCATCCCTTCAGGTGATGATCTTCCCCCTTTTTTTTGGAAAGTAGGGAACAGGAGCGGGTCGGGGTTAATAGAGGACATGAGGCTGATGTGACCTCCCATGTCTCTCTGGAAAGCTGAAACCGCTGTCCTGCTTGCCGGAGACCGGACAGAAAACCTCCCCAGGCAGGACCCGGGACGCGGCCCGGAGAAGCCTGGGACTCTTGACGGGCACCAGTCTGTGTTACCCAAGTCACTCTGAGAGGGTTCATGTCTGATTTGTTGGTTTTTCTGAAAGACTTTTTTTTTTAGTATAAGGTTTATTTATTTTTTAAACATTTTATTTATTTGAGAGAGAGAGTGTGTGAGAGAGAGCATGAGAGGGGGAAGGGTCAGAGGGAGAAGCAGGTTCCCTGCTGACCAGGGAGCCTGCTGCAGGACTTGATCCCAGGACCCTGAGATCATGATCTGAGCCGAAGGCAGACGCTTAGCCGACTGAGCCCCCACGCACCCTTCCTGGCAGATTTTAATGTCACTCTAAGCACTTCTCTAACTTGAAACGCGGTACATGATACACGGGCTGAATTGTGAAAGTATGTTCATGCACCGGACCAGTGGCATGCGATTTACGAAGGTTTTCCTACGTTTATTTCAGTCTAGAACAGATGACAAAGTTATTCGATTTAAGAGAGCAATTGGATATTACTCAGCGACTAGTAAGCCTATGGCATTTCACCCAGCACATTACTTAGGTAAGTAAATCCAAGCCTCTGGCGGACATCGAGCACGCCGTCACCAGGGAGATCAAAACGCGGGCCCAGCGGTGCTGTAGCCTTACTCATCTGAAGTGAGGGTCATGCGGCCGGCACAGCGTGGGGCCGCCCTCTGGGGCAGGCTCTTCAGTGGCCCCTGAGAGGGTTGAGGAGCAGGACAAACTGGCCTTCTGGGAGTGGGGGGCGGGCCAAGGGGCGTCCACGGGGAGCTCTGCGGGGAGGCCTCTGGACCTGCACGCACCGTTGTAAGTCCACTTCGGAGAAGAGGGTGGGCGTCCTTGCTGCCCGTGCAGGTTTGTCTTTTCTCATTTTTCATGTGCAAAAGACCAAATTTAACTCAGAGATTTGAAATTGGGGAATAAAAGTAATTATGAGCTGTTTGCTTGAAGCCTGCCTGGTGGTGCTCTCATGGGGGGCCGTGGACGCCCCGAGCTTACGTGCAGACTGCTCCCTGAGCCCGGTTCCCGGTGGTGCTCTCGTGGGGGCCGGACGCCCCGAGCTTACGTGCCAGACTGCTCCCTGAGCCCGGTTCCCGGTGGTGCTCTCGTGGGGGCCGGACGCCCCGAGCTTACGTGCAGACTGCTCCCTGAGCCCGGTTCCCGGTGGTGCTCTCGTGGGGGCCGGACGCCCCGAGCTTACGTGCAGACTGCTCCCTGAGCCCGGTTCCCGGTGATGCTCTCGTGGGGGCCGGACGCCCCGAGCTTATGTGCCAGACTGCTCCCTGAGCCCAGTTCCCGGTGGTGCTCTCGTGGGGGCCGGACGCCCCGAGCTTACGTGCCAGACTGCTCCCTGAGCCCGGTTCCCGGTGGTGCTCTCGTGGGGGCCGGACGCCCCGAG
>PITA01019298.1:0-37930 GCA_004023965.1 Spilogale gracilis | reverse complement strand
ATCATGACCTGAGCCAAAGGCAGTCGCTCAACCAACTGAGCCACCCAGGCGCCCCTGTTGATATGGTTCTTTGATTTTGTCATTCACCATGGGCTGCTCCCATGGTAGGGGCATAGATATTTAAAATTGTTAGATCTGGGCGCCTGGGTGGCTCAGTTGGTTGAGCGACTGCTTTCAGCTCAGGTCATGATCCCGGAGACCCGGGATCGAGCCCCACATTGGGCTCCCTGCTCGGCAGGAAGCCTGCTTCTCCCCCTCTCGCTCCCCCTGCTTGTGTTCCCTCTCTAGTTGTGTTTCTCTCTCAAATAAATAAATAAAATCTTTAAAAAAAAATTGTTAGATCTTTTAATTGTTAGAACTTTTAAGTATGATATAGTGTCCTTCCTTATCTCTTATTAGTCTTTGGGTTAAAATCTAATTTTTCTGATACAAATATTGCCAGCCCAGATTTCTTTTGATGTCCATTAGCATGGTAAATTGTTTTCCATCTCCTCACTTTAAATCTGGAGGTGTCTTTGGGTCTAAAATGAGTTTCATGCAGACAACATATCGATGGGTCTTGCTTTTTTTATCCATTCTAATACCTTGTGTCTTTTGATTGGGGCATTTAGCCCATTTACATTCAGGGTAACTATTGAAAGGTATGAATTTAGTGCCATTGTATTGCCTGTAAGGTGACTGCTCTTGTATATTGTCTCTGTTCTTTTCCGGTCTGCTACTTTTAGGCTCTTTTTTTGCATAGAGAACCCTTTTCAATATTTCCTGTAGGACTGGTTTTGTGTTTGCAAATTCTTTAATTTTTGTTTGTCCTGGAAGCTTTTTATTTCTCCTTCTGTTTTCTATGATAGCCTAGCTGGCTGCATATTTTTCTACTTTAGTGCTCTGAATGTATCCTGCCAGTCCTTTCTAGCCTGGCCAATCTCAGTGGATAGGTCTGCTGCCAATCTAATAGTTCTCCCAGTATAGGTTATAGACTTCTTGTCCCAAACTGCTTTCAGGATTTTCTCTCAGTCTCTGAGACTTGTAAGTTTCACTATTAGATGACAGGGTATTGATCTATTTTTATTGATTTTGAGTGGGGTTCTCTGTGCCTCCTGGATTTTGATGCTTGTTTCCTTCCCCAAATTAGGGAAGTTCTCTGCTGTAAATTGTCCCAATATACCTTCTGCCCCCTCTCTGTTTCTTCTTCTTCTGGGATCCCAATTATTCTAATATTGCTTCATCTTACAGTATCACTTATCTCTCAAATTCTCCTCTTGTGGTCCAGTAGTTGCATGTCTCTCTTTTTCTCAGCTTCTTTATTTCCCATTATTTGGTGTTCTATATTACTAATTCTCTTTTCTGCCTCATTTACTGTAGCAGTAAGAGCCTCCATTTTTTATTTCATCTCATTAATAGCTTTTTTGATTTCAACTTGGTTAGATTTTAGTTCTTTTATTTCTCCAGAAAGGGATTCTTTAGTATCTTCTATGCTTTTTTCAAGCCCAGCTGGCATCTTTATAATCATCATTTTGAACTCTAGTTCTGACATCTTACTAATGTCCACATTGATTAGGTCCTTAGCTATCAGTATTGCCTCTTGTTCTTTTTTTTGAGGTGAGTTTTTCCGACTTGTCATTTTTTGTCCAGAGAAGAATAAATGAGTGAAAGAACAAAATGCTAAAAGGGTAACAGCGATCCCAGAAAAATATATACTAACCAAATCAGACCCAAAACTGGGAGGAGAAGAAAGGGGGGAGAGTACAATTAAGCCACACACTTGATTTTGGTTGTATTTTGTTCTGTTAGAAGAAACTTCCTCCCAAAATTTTAAAGAAAGAAAGAAAAAAATCTATCTATCTATGTATCTATGGGTAAACATACTGAAGGGATGGAATATGACTGTAGAGATGAAAATTTAAAAATATTTTAAAAAAAGAATTAGTAAGATAAGCAGTTGGTTGAAAAAAGAAAAGAAAAAGAAAGAATGTGATTAGGCTGGAGACTAGAACAAAGTCATATGCTAGATTTAGGATATATTTGGTCTGTTAGAAGAAACTGTATTCCAAAATTTTAAAGAAAGAAAAACTTATATGTATATAAAAATAAGGTTAAAGACAGTGAAGGAATAGAATATGACTATAAAAATGAAAATTAAAAAAGATTTTTAAAAAGGTATTGATAAGATAAAATAGTTATAATAGGTTAAAATAGGAAAGAAGAAAAATTCAAAAAAATAGAAAAGGAAAAAATAACAAAAATTTAGAAAATTTAACTTTGAAAGACTAAAGAATCTGGGGAAAAAGTAATGAATTCTATGCGCTGTATTCCCCTAGCACTAGGGTTTTGCAGTTCTCATTGATCAGTGAACTTGGTCTTGGCTGGATGTTCTCACTGATCTTCTGGGGGCAGGGCCTTTTGTACTGATTCCCAAATGTCTCTGCCCAAGCCGGAACTGCCCCGCCCTTGCCAGGCGCCAGGCTAAGCAGTCTGCCCGGGGTCGCCCTCGGGAGCTTTTGTTCCCTGAACGCTTTCCGTACAGCTTAGGGGGCCGGGAATGAAGATGGCGGCCTCCCAGTCTCCGGCCCAGAGAAGCCGAGAGCCTGGGGGTCCCCCTCCTCAGGGCGCCCCCAGAGAAGAGCCATCAATCACCCCATCTCCCTGGTCTCCAGCCAGGCTCCGTGCTCACCCGGCCTGTGACGGGCGTTTCTCTCTCAGCGCTCGGCCCTGTTTAAAGTCTCCAAAGCCACAGATTCCTGCAGCGAGCTGCCGCGCTGTTCCTCCCAGAAGGGGAAGGAGGGGGTCTCCCTGGATCTGCCACTTGTGGGGTCCCTGCTCGAAGGGCAGTGGTGCAACTGCGCCTTGGATCCCAGTTTAAGGTAACCCCGAGCTGAGAGCCCCGTCCTCAGCTCTTCTCTGCAGCCGGCTTCCCACTCCGATACCTAGGACCCCGTCACGCTCAGGCACCCCGGTCCTTCTGTGACCCCACAGGTCCTGAGACCACACTGTCCCCGCTAGGTCTCCACCCCCTTCTTAGCCTCTGAGACAATGTCCCTCTGATTTTGTGCTTCGCGGCTCTACGGCTGCCTGGGAGCCAACCTCCCCCCACCCTGGCGATCTGTCTTCCCGAATTGCCTCCATTTGCTTCTCTGTGTGTCCTACCTTCCGGAAGGTAGTCACTTTTCTGTTCCTAGGATTGCCACCTTTCTTCTCTTTGATCTCCTGTTGAGTTTATAGGTGCTCAGAATGGTTTGATAACCATCTAGCTGAATTCCCGGGACCAGACAAAACTTAGGTCTCCTACTCCGCCGCCATCTTGCTCCTTCAGCTCTGGGGATGATTTTTCTATGTGTAAACCTGCAATTTTCTAAGCATAAACATTAGGTCTGCTGGAGTTGTAGTGGCCAAGAATTTTTATGTCAAACTACTTCTCATAAATTATTTCCCTTTTATATTACAATTAAGGTATTACATTATTAGCCCACATAAAGTTGATTGTTAAACTAAAAACTTTTTTTTTTTTAAGATTTTATTTATTTGACAGAGAGAAACACAGCGAGAGAGGGAACACAAGCAGGGGGAGTGAGAGAGGGAGAAGCAGGCTTCCCACCGAGCAGGGAGCCCGATGTGGGGCTCGATCCCGGGTCTCCGGGATCATGACCTGAGCCGAAGGCAGTTGCTTAACCAAGTGAGCCACCCAGGCGCCCCTAAACTAAAAACTTTTAAATTGAGGCATTATTTATGATAAAGTTCACAAATCTTCAGCATATAACTCAGTGATTTCTTTTTAAGCAACAGTACTTATTTAATATTTTTCACAGTTTCTATTAGTCAAGAATTCAGGAGCAGCTTGGTTGAGTGGCTCTGGCTCAGGGTTCCTCATGAGGTTATAGTCAGAAGTCACCTACGACTGCAGTTATTGGCAAGATTGGGGCTAGGAGATTCCTTTTCTTTCTTTCTTTCTTTCTTTCTTTCTTTCTTTCTTTCTTTCTGTCTGTCTGTCTGTCTTTAGTTCATTCTTTTTCAGCTTTATTCAGGCATAATTGGTATACAAAAAACTGGATATACAATTTGGTGATAAGATTCACTTCTAACGGTCACTTCTAGCTCCTCAGGCCTGTGCTTTCCTTGGTGTTTTCAAGAGCACTGAGAACACTGTTTATAATAAGCCAAGCGGTAACCCCCACCACTGAGCTGACTCCAAACCTCATCTGCTTGCTTCTCTGGAGGTTTTTAAATAGATAGTGATGTATTAATGGCATAGTACATTATCTATCTGTCACAGTTTTGGCAGGCAACATCGAAATGTGACTTAAAAAAAACTTCTATCTTTAAAGAACAATTACAATTACTTATTAATGGTATGTGTGTACCTGTTGGGCTCTGCACAATTTCTCAAACCATGGAATCATATTAGACATTTCATCCACATTTCCTATTCCATGTTGACTTTTGCGCAGTACTTCCTTTTTATTTTTAAATAAAGGGAAAAAACTGATGAATACTTGGCTTTCAACTTTGCACCATTACTAACAATATTCCAAAGAATGCCTCTTACATATATTCTTGTTCATCTGTGGGATTGTTTCTCAATAGTATATTGGAATTAGAATTGCTGGCTCATAGGGCATTTACATTTCCATTCTTCCTAGGTAACACTGAATTGTTCTCCATAGTCATTGCACTAACATGCACTCCTATTAGTGTCTAAGAATTTCCCTTCCCCACCTCCCCCAGCAAAAAAAAAAAATTTCTCCTTTCTCCACATCTTTGTCAGATTGGATATTATTGAATTTCTCAAGTTTTGCCAATCTGATGGGCATGAAACAGCTCATTTTTAAAAATTGTGAATACATGTAAAATAAAATTCACCTGAATCTCATTTTTAATTGAATTTTTTTGGAGATAATTGTAGATTTGCATAGAGTTATTAAAAATTGCAGAGATATCCCTTGCTCAATAAATTTTTATGTATGAGTATAGCCATGTAACCACCACTCATATTAATATACAGAACATTTCAATACCCCAGAAGGCCAATATAGCAAAGGTAAGCTATATTGATTTAAAGTTGTATTTCATGATAATAATGACTACAGGGTTTTTCGTATAAAAAGGGGAGTTGGATCTGGGAGGTTGAGAACCCCCACATCTAGTAAAGACTTCCTATAGCTGGTAGGGTTAGAGGTTTTAGGAAATGCTTTTCCACCCTCACCCTGCTGGTTCTTATACACACAGCCTGTTGTATTTTTACTGGGAGAGACACGAGAGAAGGAGCATAGTGGCCAGAGGACTCCATCTCTGAGCACCAAACTGTAGGGAGACACCTCGAGGTCACCGAAAGAGTGACACACAGGCTCACGGTGGCCCAGGACCAGGCCACCTTCTCTGTATTAAGGCTTATCAGTGGTTGGTCAGTCTTGTTTTCAGGGAGAAGAAGGGAACTGATTGTTTCTGAATGTATAAGGACCAGTGTCAATAAGGACCAGGAACTCTCCTGGGCACTTGGCGCAGATTTTCTCGCCCAGAAGGCAGGTGCTGCTGCTCCGTTTCTCTGAATGAAAAAGTAGAGCAGTTGCTATGAAATCGGCCAGACACGATGTACATCCTAGCCTGGTCAGTTAACTGACGCCGCATGCGACCTCAGACAGATCCCTCCCCTGCTCCAAGAGACAGCCCTTTCCCACCTACAAATTGTCTCCCATCTCAATCCAACAACACATGGGAGGGGTTTATATTCAGTGAAACGAACATATGTAATATTATTGATCATTTATAAATCTCTAAAATACATCTTGCTGGAGGACTAGCAAGAGAAATTTGGCTTCCAGACTCAATAGGTACGCAGAATCTTTGGCCCCAGAAATAAAAGCCTCCACAGGCGGAAGCAATATGGGACCAACCTCAGTCCTGTCCTCTGTCTTGCGCTCCTCTCCACCAACACAGCCTAAACTATGAGGACAGATACTCTCCGCTACACAGAACCACCTAGCTGGCGACACTACGGTGATGGGAAAGGCTGGGAGGGAGTTACTGCTAATCAGCGCAGTAACATTTCAGGTTTGGCAGAGCTCTGCTACGGCTGTGCAGGTTCACCTGTCCACCTCTCTTTAGCTATCCATGATGGGGAGAGAGCATGTCTGCAGTATAAATATATTCCAATATATTCCAAGGCAAACCAGAGCAAAATGGTGAAATAAGCTTCAGAGCTACCTTTCCTCTGTTAATGATTCTCCCTCCTCCTCTCTACCCACACTCCCTGTGCTTCCTGGTGGCCCAAGGGCCTCTTCTGGGTCTGAACACCTGAGCCAAAGGAGAAGTCCATGCTCACTTTACTTCAGAGAATTTCAGTCTGGTAACTCATTCCCTCAAGGACCTGCTCAGTTCCATGTTGGTCTGTGTCCCTCTTCTGTTAATTACAGTGCTTACTTCACAGTGCATTCTTCTTCTCTTCCATGATTTGAAGAAACTAGTCCTTAACCTCAAACTTTTTCTATTGCCCCTTTGAGTTCACTGACAAGGTGTCTCTCTCCAGGCACAAGTAGCTGATTTGCTGCAAGGCTTACCTGGTTTCAGCTTATGCTCCTTTCCTCACTGGCACCTTTATGCAGTGCACAACTTGTACAACTGTACAGAGAAGCCCTGTAATAATCTGCTCTGTTTTATTCACCTCTGCATTGCCCATTGCCTACCACTCTCCTTGATATCAATGAACATTTGTTGATTGAATGCATGTGTCCATGCGTAAATGGATGGATGGGCCACATCTTCTCTGTCACTCTGGTGCCTCACAGGCTAATAGGCAGCTACTTAGACTACCTAGATACAGCATGACCAGGAGCTCTGTGATCACACACACAAGGATATGTGGTTTCATTAAGGAAAGAAATACGTTATTCATATGTAAACCCACACGTTTGTGAAAAGAAATTTAGAATTTACTAACTATTCCAATCACAACTAGACTGCAGCAACGGGCCAAGCCCTCTGAAGAAAATGAATGAGTATAAGAGATGCCCCTGACTTCACTGGTGGCTCATCCAGCTGGGGAAGAAAAGAAGCACACAGGGGATGTAGCTGTCAGTACAGGGTGTCCAACAATGAATCACACACACTAATGGCAGGTTGGATGTGTGACAGATGGAACGTGCCAGACACTTACCCATGTGAGGAATCCCGAGCACAGACCTAGCCAGAGCTTGGGGCAGGCTTTCCGGAGGAAGCAACACATGAACACCCATCAAGGGTCACCAGGTGAAATGGGAAGGAAAATGCTTTCCACACAGGGGGTGTGACTCACGCCAATGTTTTGTCCCAGAGGGCATCATGACAAGATAAGGAAGGTTGGGGTGTAGGGAAGGAGCGTGGCATGTGAGGATGATGGGGAGGAAGGGAGAAGCAGACGGTGAAGATCCCTGTCGGGCCGTTAAGGGCGATGGCTGTTCTCAATCCTAAGAGCAGTGGGATGCTAATGGAGGTTTCTAGGCAGGAAGGCGCTATGCTCGGATCTGTGTCTTAAAATTCTCGCTTTCACAGTTGCATGGTCGTAAAAATAAGACAATGGGCATACGGAGTCATTTATGCTAAGCCTTGTGTCACCAAATGGAGACCTAACTCAATGACAGTTTCAGCTCTCCCGGGAACAGAATCTGAAGTCAGTCAGCCAGGATCAGCTGGTCATAGTGAGGTGGTCTGCCGCCTGGGCCCCTGCCATCCCCTACAGGAAAGTAACTTTTCACATACCAACCAGTCTTCTGCCTGGCATCATGTCCTTGTTCCTGCTCTCCTCTGCCTCTCACAGACCCTCACTTTGTACAGACCCTCAGAGCTCCCCTCTCCCTGCTAGATTGGATGCTGCTCAATTAGAATTGAGTTTTGCCCAAATAAACCCTTGAAATGCTGTAATAACCCTCCATTTACCTTCAGCTATTCTGGGGACAAGAGGGGGAACTGAAGGAGACCCTGAGAGGTTCCTAGACGCAAGGAGCAACCCCGAGGGAAGTAACTATTCAGTCAGCCCCCACCCCCCACTCTGGCCCTGCCCCTAGAGGGGATGGGTAAGCCTGCAGGATTGGATCCAACTAGAAATAGGACTGGGTCTCAGAATGGGCTGGATTGGATTTAGAAGCCAGACTGGGTTTGGGGTCTAACTGGGTCCAACTTAAGTGAACAGGGTTCAGTGCGAGGCCTCAGGTAAATAATGCAGGCAAGCCTTACCCAAGATAATCTGGAATTTCAGTGTCCACTGTGAAGAACTTTTAAGCTAGATAAACTATTCGTTTATGAGGCAGTCTAGAGAAAAAGGGGTCTCAGCAAGCGCTCACCATTAGGGGAAGTGGGGAAATTTCTTTTCCTCAACTACAGTTTCTGGGGACCGGGACCAGGCTGAGACCCACCAGGACACTGTGCTCAGGGCACAGCCTACAGAGGGATCCTGGGAAACCCACAGAGAGGGAGGACTCTTACCAAAGTTGGCTCTCCCAGATCTCTATCTCTAGTGCCTGGGTAAGAGCGGAAGGTAAAATTTCATAGTGTCCTTTACTTTCCAAATTCAGATTGGCAGGCAAAAAGCACATGTAAGAATTCAGTTTGGGATTGTGACTTGTGAATTTGCTTTCGGGTACCCACTGATGGTTGATCTTTTTTCAGGGCCAGCTATTGCTTTCTTGGGGTCTCCTTTTGTGTTCTGAGAACTAGGCTTGGCGACTGACTGTCAGTCGGGAGCCCCAAGGATAGGGCAGAAATGAGAGTTGTATTCTATGTGCAACTGGGTCCTGCCACCAGCTTCCAGCTCTGAGAATTGTTCAAGTCTTTCTTGCAGCTATTTTTTAGAGAGGCTCTGCATCTTGGGAGGGTAGTATCTTTTGTCCTCTCTTTGGGGACCCCACAGCATCTGCTCTGCAGAGTAAAATCTAGATTCCTTTGTTTAGAGCATAAGTCTTAGCTTATATGATTCCACTCTATTCCCCAGATTTCTCTCCTACCTCTCTTCCCCGTACACGTACCTGTTCCTCATAATGAATACTATATGAATATACTTGACCCTGCACAGGCCTTTGCACATGCAGTTCACATTCTGGAATGTTCTTCCTCTTTTCCCACCTGAACGGTTTCTACTCATCCCTCAGGTAGCCAATTGAAACATCACCTTCTCATGAGAAAAATAAACTCGAACATAAACTAAGTTCCACGTCACTAGAATTTTATCATCTCTATTGTCATTGTGATAATACGTATCATCTCTGATGGGCAGTAAAACATCCCAGGGATGTGAAATCACACAATAAACAACTACGGGATATTCTCTTCACCCCAAATGTCTATGAACTGGCATTTCTCTACCCTGACAGTGCAATTACAATTGATAGCAATGTTCTAAAAGATACAAAATTGTTTCATTAATCAATTATAAATAAAGTCAGGTTGTGTGAGAGAAAAAAAAAAGGGAGCGAGAGAGACTCTTTTTGACCAGATTTCTAGTTGCAACTAATTACTAACTGGGCACATGGCTGCCTAGCTTAGGACTAGAATTTCCAGCCTTCCTTGCAGCTCAGGCCTGCCCCAGGACTAGGGGAACACCCTAGAATATAAATCAGAGGGCAGGTACACCTTCTCTGTTTCTTGCTTGAAAGGAAATTTCTTGCTATTCACTTTTTCTCTTCCTCTTTCCCAGGCTAAAGCATGGATGTGGTGGTGACCCAGCTTTGATGACCATGCAACCAAGGACAATATCCTATGGATGATGATGTAACAGGATGGGAAGAAGACAGGTGCCCAGCTACCTGGGAGAACTAAGCAGACCCAGCGGTCTGAGCTACTCACCTCCAATTATGCTCTCTTATGAGAAAAATAAAGTGAATCTTCTTTAAGCCACTGTGTGTGTGTGATGTGTGTGTGCCGCAGCTCAGCCTTCTCCTGGGCAGATGAGGCAATGAGCTTCTCCAGAGCATTGTTTTATCTCCAGCACCCTGTATCGCACCTTTTAAAATATTTAATAATTAAAATAATCACTATTTGATAATTAATTAAATATTCTAAAATAATAATATTATTAATATTGAATAATAATATTTAACATTAATTCTAAAAGTAATTAATATTCAACAAACCTCATAGATTAAGTGGGCGTTTGCATTGGTAAGAACTAAGGCCATAAAAAAATGAGTTAGATACAATCTGAAGGGCCTGGGATGTCCTAGTGAGGAACTGGGGTTTTACCCCACCCACATTTTGGTTCTGTGGAGAGCAGTGAAGTAGGGGAGAGCTCTGCGTGTCCCGGCTTCTCTGGTGGGTCGTCAGGGGCAGCACCTGCCAGCAAATTGCAACCCTGGGGCTGAATGGCTGAACGTGTCCCAGAACTCCCCAGACATGGGAAGAGATCAAGGAAGCAGCGATTAAACAGTGTGAGTCACAAGCAGGAGGTGCTCACCACGCGAGGTGCAGGACAACAGTCTGGGGCTACTCTGGGCCAGTCACTGTGATGGGCGCCGCCCTGCGGGTATGGTCCGTTTCAGAAACGGTTTTTGGGTGTGGGAGCTGTTTTCGGGTGTGGGAGCTGTAGGTTTGCGTTTTCTGGAGCTCTGTTTCTGTCCTTTGATCTTGATGTGCTGGAAAACGACCCTTTCCACCCTTCCCCTCTTCCTGTGATTCTTTCTTGTCCATTTGCCTGGCTTTAGGTTCGGACCAAAGGAGTTAGTTATCATGGCAACATGAAGTTATTTGAGCCAACTTGAGACTTTGAGTTAAAAACACACATACACACACACACAAAAGATGAGACTGGGGGTAAACCACAACCATACACAAACTAAAGCAAACCAAAACAGAAGCCCCAGACTGTCATGAAAAATCAGCAGTCTTCCTAGATGAGATGGTGAAGCGGGGATCCCACTGGGGACATTTTTCTCAGTTCTCGGGTTTGAGAAAGACCTTCTAGTTCTAAAACCCAGTCTGATCACACCTAAGGGCCCTGCATGGCCCCTGCAACAATTGTTTGCCCTTGAGCTTTGTCTCCCAGGAGACGAGAGAATTCTGGTCTCCCCCCCCCCCTCTTTTTTCCTGGTCCCCTTAGCCACTGCGTAAGACTGTCCTTTTCTCTCTGCCAATACCACACCTGAATTACCGATCTTTATTTTATGCTTTCCTAAGCCCCCTCAAATCTTTAACACAACATACGAGCAACTATTAGAATAAATGACCCAGATAAAATCACAGAAAGGGGACCTCTAAATGGGTGCGGGCCCTTGGGGAAGGGTCTGTATGTGCAATCTGTCACAATTTCCTCAGAACTCTTGCCTGGGTGTGGAAATAACAGGACACCTGGTGGCCTCTCCTGGTAGCTAGATGCCCCCTACCCACACCCGGGTCTGACAGGGCACCAGCTCTCCTCCTGAACACATCACACCAGCGGAAACCAAAGTTTGTGAATGTCTAAAATAAAGACACCAGGTCCCCTGGAAACAAGATGGTGGCCTTCAGCGAATGGACTGCGCAGAGCCATTGAGGAGGGGAGAGGGGACCTCCTGCAGTGAACTGAGTCTTGAATAGGAGGCAGGGGCAGCAGGAAGGGGCTGGAGTTTTCTGCCAAAATGCTGAGGTCTGTTTTGATAGCCACACATCTCCATGCACTGACAAGTTACTTTTCCAACTTCCTGCTTCCAGCTGCTAGGGAGGGAAGCAGAAGGGGCTCTGCCACTTGTTCAGGAGGCTGGGCTTGCACACATGAGCATAAGGCTGAAGTCAAGTCTCCCCAGTGAGCCTCCAGCAACTGTTGCGGAGCCGCAGACTATTCTGGGCAGGCGGGCAGGGCTCCTAGGCTCTCCCAGAAGGGAGGCGGCTCTGGGAGATTGGCCAGGCCTCCAGCATGCCAGGTCGGGGTAGGGGTGTGGGGGTGTGGGGGTGTGCCTGTCCCTCACCCCCGTCAGCTGCAGCAAGCAGCTCAGCACAGCATGTGGGCAAAGCCCTAATGCAGGGGACCGCGGCAGAACCCAACATAAATATTTAGACTGACACACAATGAGAATGATTGATTACTGTCTGGAACAAGGTGTCTATTTCTGCCCTGAGGCCAAGGGAGCGATGAGGTTGGGAGGGACAGCCAGGGCACTGGGGGTACGCAGGAGGCCCCGATAGTTTGCCAAGGGCTCAGGGCTGGGAGCAGAGCTGCAGGACTGTGACTGTGCAGGCCAATGCGGCACTGAGCTGGTGGGGTGGGGGTCCTCCACAGCTCCTGCCTTACCCGGGTGGAGGCTCAGAGGGTTGCGCTGGTGATGGGGAGACTCAGACCCAAGGGTGAGGCTGCCGGTGTGGTGTGTGTGCATGTGTGTGTGCGTGTGTGCGTTAGAAAGACGTGTTTACTCTTAGCCCAGGAGCACTGTCCTGTGCCTTGTTGTTGGGGGAGAATACCGAGAGGAGGGAGATTCATTTAAGTAGTCAGACTCGACCATAAAAAAAGGAGGAAGGGGGATTATTTCCCAGGGTCTGTGGGACCTCGAGGAATGGACAGGAACTCTTTCCTGTCCCTCACAGAGACTAATCCCTGGGGAAGTTTGCATGTGAACATGTGGGGCACACTCTGGAGGGGCTGACAACCAAAGAGAACAAAGGGAAGTTCCCATAAGTAGGGTTGAAGTAAAGGGCCCGAGAAGGCTTGCTACTACCCAAGCCAGGGCCCAGTGCACACTGGATGGCCATAGGAAAGTGAGTAGGAGAAAGAGAAGAGGAAGGGTCATGTTCAGGACAGCTGACCCTCTATTCCCAGATCTCACCATGTGTCCTAAGACATGCGCCTGCTCTCCTCTAAGCACAATAAGAGAAACTGAATATGGACTATATTGGAAAATATTACTTTATCAATGTCAAATGTCTTGGCCATGACAATGGTATGGTAATTATGTAGGAGAATGTCTTTGTTCTTAGAAGCACATGCTGAAGTATTTAGGGGTGACATTTTCTAATATCTGCAACTTTCAAGGGGGTTCAGTAAAAAGAAAGGAAGAGAAATGGGAAGTATTAAAGCAAATATGTCAAAACATTAACAATTTGGTGGATCTAGGTCAAGGGTATATTAGGGTTCATTGTGTTACCTTTCAGTTCTTCTGTAGACTTGAAATTTTAAAAAATAACATAAAGGGAGATGAATTCCTGGTGTATGACAACATGAATGAATCAACATGCTGACTAAAGACGAAACTAGACACAAAAGTGTACATAGTATATGACTCTATTTATTTGGAATTCTAGAACATGTAAGACTCTACAGTGGAAAGATATCAGAACAGTGGTCGCCTGTGTGTGTGTGTGTGTGTGTGTGTGTGTGTGTGTGGTGGTGGTGGTGGTGGTGGTGGTGGGTGCCTTGACATGGAAGGATCATGAAGGAACCTTCTACATTTCTGTATAGATTTGGGTTATATATTAATCAAAACTGGACAAATGTACACCTAACATCTGTGCATTTAGTGATATGTAAAATTTCATATGAAAAAGGAAAAAATGGTTAAGAATGGTTTAAATTATTTTACAATGGAAAAAAAATGTTAATAAAGAGTTGGGGGTGGGGCGCCTGGGTGGCTCAGTTGGTTAAGCAACTGCCTTCGGCTCAGGTCATGATCCCAGAGACCCGGGATCGAGTCCCACATCGGGCTCCCTGCTCTGCAGGAAGCCTGCTTCTCCCTCTCTCACTCCCCTTGCTTGTGTTCCCTCTCTCGCTGTGTTTCTCTCTGTCAAATAAATAAATAAAATCTTAAAAAAAAAAAAAGAGTTGGGGAAATGTTGAGTAAGGGTAGAGTGAGGTTTCTCTTGGATTTCGGAACTTTTGGGGATAATTCTTGGCATCTTTGCCAGGTCCCCAATATGGCTGGGCATATTTTGAATGCTTCACTTTGAGGGTTCAGAAAGAAGATATCATTGCTCTGGTTTGGGAAGTTCCCAGCCTCGGAGTTGGTCTCCAGGCACTCAGTCAGCCATGGATCCAATGATGCAGCCACACCAGTGGTGTAGCTCTGTGTAGTGTGGCAGCAGCCTCCAAGATGGCGCCCAGTGAGAATCACTGGGAGAATCAACTCCCGGTTTTGTAGTTCTCTTTCACGTTGAATAGGGCCAACTGTGTCATCAGTAGGATATTATGATACAGTGTGTAACTTCTGAGACTAGATCATAAAAGACACTGCAGCATCTACCTTGCTATCTCTTGGATCACTTTCTCTGGGGGTTGGGGGACACAACCCTATGGTGGCTGGCAAGGCACCGAGATCTCGCTAATAGCTGGGACCAGGACCCCAGCTGTATGAGTGAGCCTTTTGGTAAGTGGATCCTTTGGTCCCAGTCAGCCCTGTGACTGCAGCCCTGACAGACATCTGAACTGCAACCTCATGAGAGATTTCCAAGCCAGAATTATCATGAAAATTCACTCCTGAATACCTTACCCACAGAAACTCTGAGGTAGTAAATGTTTATCATCGTGTTAAGCCACTAAGTTTTGAAGTTATGCACCAACAGATAACTAGTGAGAGTGACACTGGCATCTTCAGAGGACACTAAGGGGCCTCTAGGCAGGTGTGGCCTGCCTTCCTGTGGTGAACCACGGGAGCTTTCCCTTCTGCCCACAAACCTCATCCTTCCTCCTGTTTTCACTAACAGCAGCCCAGGGGGAGACTGAGAAGTATTTTCCCTTGCCATTCTAACCTCACAGTTGCACTATAAGTCATTAAACTTCTTTAAGACTCTGGTATCTAGCACCATCTCCACCCCCCCTCCATCCCACCCCCACAAGAGGAATTCATCCCTTACCACACAGTCCCCTTAGGATCTCATGGTATCTCACGGTAGCATGGAGAAGACTACCCCCTTGCACCTGAGAAGTCCCCAGGTCTCACACATTGAAAAATTATTCCCAACATCCCACCTACCTTTTCCTCACCAACATTGAGCCTCTCATCCAAAGAGAATCTCTGCATCCACAGTCATTTTTTGTGGCAGATGGAACATCCCCCTTTAAAGGAAATTTTTGATTAAAGTGCTTTCTTCGCAGGAATCCTGGGTGGCTCAGATGGTTGGGCATCTGCGTTCGGCTCAGGTCAGATCTCAAGGCCCTGGGTTCAAGTACCACGTCAGGCTCCCTGCTCAGTTGTGAGCCTGCTTCTCCCTCTCCCTCTACGGTACCCTCTGCTTTTGCTTTCTCTCTCTCTCAAATGAATAAATAAAATTCTTTAAAAATAAAATGTTTTCTTCATAAAAGTTACATATGGTCATTTTAGAAGTATTGTAAAATACATACAGCAAGGTGTCTGGGTGGCTCAGTTGGCTAAGCATCTGCCTTCAGCTCAGGTTATGGTCCCAGGGTCTTGGAATCAAGTCCGGTGTCAGGCTCCCTGCACAATGGGGAGCCTGCTTCTCCCTCCGTGCAGTTCCCCCTGCTTGTGCTCTCTCTCTCTCTCTCTGTCAAATAAATAAATCAATAAAGTCTTTTAAGAAAATATATACAGCAATCACAGAGAGGTGTGTGTGTGTGTGTGTGTTCTCAAAGAAATTCTACAATAAATAACTTAAAAGAAATGAGGTGCTAAAGTAATTTATTCTGTCATAGCCAAAGCTTTAAAATTAACATTGTTGAACCTGGAGGCTTTGTGTATTAAAGGCATATTCCAGCAAACAACAACATAAATCTTCTGGAAATACTATGGACACAGATCAAAGGGGTTTGAGAAAGTGATCCTCGTGGTCTTCTTTCTGTCCGACTTGTGTGCCTGATTGGGCTTTCGCTCACGGCCTCGTTCATGCGATCTTGATGGACAGCCTGGATTGCCCCTCACAGGAGCGCTCTCACCCCTTTCCTCGCACAAGTGCCAGAGATTTGCTCAGACTCAGGTTCCTCTGAGGCCACAGCCCACTGCGTATAGTTTACAAGGGCTGTCATAACAAAATTCCACCAACTGGGTCATAGCAACTTATTCTCTCACAGTTCCGCAGAGCAGAAATCCCAAATCAAGGCCTTGATAGGATTGGTTCCTTCTCTGGGGCTCTGAAAGAGAGTCTGTCCTGTGCCTCTCTCCTAGCGTCTGGTGTATTCAGGTAATCCCCGAGGCTCCTTGCCTTGCAGATGCGCTCCTCCAATTTCTGTGTGTGTCTTCTCACGGTGTTCTCTCTGTGTGTCTCTGTGTCTTTTCATGGTCTTCTTGTAAGGACACCAGTCATTGAATTTGGGACCCACCGTCATCTGCTGTGACCTCATTTTCCTGAATTATATCTGCCAAGAACCTGCTGGGAAATAAGGTCTCATTCCCAGGCTCCAGGTGGACATAAATTTGGGGGAACATTATTCACGCCCGTGCATGAAGAAGGTTCAGGCATCCCACATTTTAGCCATCAGCAACGACAGCACCCGGGTTGTCACCAACGGATGATAAACCCCTACATCATGAGAAATAAAGACAAAGGAAGAGATAAAGACAAATCTTTAAAAAAAAAAAAAAAAGGATATTTTCTTTAAAAAAAACAAAAAAACAAAAAAAACCCCAGCATTCTAAAATTGCTCTGGCAGCATGAGCGCAACTACACAATAAAGAGAAGACATTTTCAGAGAATAAGGCTGGGGCCAGCTGTGAGGTGGGGGCAGGGACGCGAAGGGCGAATATCTTTTTTTTTTTTCTTTTTTAAGATATTTATTTATTTATTTATTTATTTATTTATTTATTTATTTATTTAAGATTTTTATTTGACAGAGAGAAACACAGCCAGAGAGGGGACACAAGCAGAGGGAGTGAGAGAGGGAGAAGAAGCAGGCTTCCCGCTGAGCAGGGAGCCCCATGTGGGGCTCGATGTGGGGCTCGATGTGGGGCTCGATCCCGGATCTCTGGGATCATGACCTGAGCCGAAGGCAGTTGCTCAACCAACTGAGCCACCCAGGCGCCCCATGATTTTTATTTATTTATTTAACAGAGAGGTCGCAAGTAGGCAGAGAGGCAGGCAGAGAGAGAGGAGGAAGCAGGCTCCCTGCAGAGCAGAAAGCCCAATGCGGCCTCGATCCCAGGACCCTGAGATCATGACCTGGGCTGAAGGCAGAGGCTTTAACCCACTGAGCCACCCAGGTGCTTGCAAATGTATTTTACTCCACAAAATTCTGCACTGTTTGAATTCTTTTTCTCCATGACCATGGACTTTGAAAAAAAAAAAACACAGACTTTAAATCCAGGTTCAGATCTACATACAAACTGCAAGGGTGAGAGAGTTCCCATGTATCCTGTATCTGCTTCCCCTATTTGCTAAAATCTTGCATTCGTCACAAATAACGAACCAATACTGACACATGATTATTAACTAATGTCCGTTCTTTAGCTGGATTTTAAAAATTGTTTTGTAATGTCCCTTTTTCTGTTTCAGAATCCCATCTAGGAGACTAGATTACATTTAGTGACAGAGGCTTCTTAGGCCCCTCTACACTAACATTTTGTCAACTCATTTTTTGATGACCTTGGCCGTGTAGAGGAGTTCCCAGTGAGATATTTTATGGAGTGCCCCTCAGTTTGGGGTTATCTGGTGTTTTTTCCATTAGACTGGGGTTTTAAGTATTTGGGAACCAGACACACCAAAGTTAAGTGCCATCTTCACTGTATCACATCAAAAGATAAATTGCTTTTTAAATGAAGTATACAATAAAATATATTTTCCATGAGGATTATGCTAGAAAAAGAACAGTGCTTGACTCTAAGTGTGGATTATGAGGGTTCTCTTAATATTTTTCTTTATAGCCTTCTATAAGAAGTACAAAATACATTTTAGAATTAGAAAAAGAATTAACAAAAAGTCAAACTGTACATAGCCAGAAAGGTCTGCAGTGGTGGTGGGGACAGCGGAGCGAGGGAGGGAAGGAGGGGTCCGGCTTCTCCTGGCTCGGGAACAGAGAGTGTCAGCGTGATGGGGAACACACCAGGGCCTGGCTACATGCTGGGAGCAGTCAAGATTACGAATGGCAGGACAGAAAGTAACAGCAACAAAAGGAAAGCGAGGGCCAGGGCTGGGAAGACAGCACTAATGAGAACACTGAGATGCATTCCAGGCAAAAGGGTAACCCAAAAATGTAAGCAAGCCTAGAGCTGAGATTAGTTCTAGCCAAATAAGTCATGCAGGATTCAGAGGGTGCAGGCAGCCGGATGGGAACCCAGGCACTTACGTGGCTCCAAATCCGGCAACGTCATGCTTTGTATAAATACTGACTTTTTAGGGAAGACAGTGAGGAGCCGCTCTCTTTTTCCACTGCAGGGATTAAGAAAAGTTTATTGATTTTTAAACAGGCTGCTTCTAATCAGGGCTTATTTTAGATCTAAAGCTGTTATCATTACTTTGTTTTAATTGGGTGCAGAGAAGGGGAGTCAATGTCAATCTGGGTCAAGTATTTTAAGTTGCTTTGGAAGATGTTACACTGAAATGAAGATTGTAGATCACACGTTAAGTCCCAGGGCATGGTCCCATAGGGATATTCTACTAGAACCCCTATGTTGCTCCAGTTCTCGGTTCAATGTTGACGTGGCTGGGCTGGGGCACCTACCTGGCTCCATGGGTGCAGCACGTGACTCTTAATCTCAGACTGTGAGTTCAAGCCCCGCGTTGGGTGTAGAGATTGCTTAAAAATAAAAGCTTTTTGGAATGTCCGGGTGGCTCAGTCGGTTAAGCATCTGCCTTTGGCTCAGGTCATGATCCCAGAGTGCTGGGATTGAGCCCTGCATCGGGATCCCTGCTCAGCAGGGACACAGACTCATACTCTTTCTCAATAAAATATTTAACAAATATAAAATAAAATATTTTTGAAAAAAAAATAAATGCAATGCCTGGGGAGATGGGTTGGTGTCCATATAATAAGATATACGACCATAACTTCATATATCTGAAAGTGATCTTTCAGTCACGAGTGGCAAACTTCTATTTATGCCTCAACATCCAAATCATATGTTCTGTGAAGTCTTCTCAAATTCTCTTAGGTGCAACAGTGAGTGCCCTCCATTGGCACTATGCACTGTTGTAATACTTCTCATCATTGCCTTTATTATACTGTACTACATCATTGGCTTCTGCTCCTGGTCCCTCAGCAGACTGTGCAGCATAGAGAGCAGAGACAGTAATATAGTCTCATTTTGTATTCTTTTCTCTTCGAAGTAGCTCAGTTACTAAAACAGAGTCGGCACTCAAATCCATTTTTTTTCCCGTGAGTCACAGACTGGCTCTGTATGTCTCTAGATCTGGCTTGCTTGGATCCACCTTCATCTGTGATTACAGATTTGTGAGGGTTAGTTGTTGAGCACCTCCTCTGGCCTGAAGTCCTGTCCTAGGATATCTAAGGGTTTTCGAGAACTATATGATGTAATCTTGCTGCTGTGGAGCCCTTAGTCTTTAGAGAGATTCAATAGATGAAAATATCACACAATCAGGAACAATAGAGGGATGTGTAATTATAGAAAAGCAAATCTAAGTGGCCCAATGCATGGTAAAGGTAGCTCCTGGGGGGGGAAAGAGCAGCTGTGGGGTTGGCATCATTAGGAGGGACTTCGGCCAAGGCACAGAAGATGGGGACAGTTGATCAGATGGAAGAAACAAGGGGGCATGCTTCAGACTTGCAGAACAGCTGCCCGGGTGGGGCTGAGCTCCAAGGAGAGCAGACTGTGAGGAGACCAGCCTGGAACTTCCCATCAGATTTTGGAGTTTCTGGGGGTGAGGGCGCTCCTGACTCATCAAGAAGCTGGGCACTGGAACCAGAGGCTGGGAATGAACCAAGGCCAGTGGAAGTGAAAGATGTAGCATCAGTGCACAGGCTGGAGGTGGCCTCAGAAGCAGGATCGGGATAAATAGAGGGGATGGACGCAGGGCCATGCACATTGCGGGGAGCTGGCTGCACAGGTACCAGCGCCCCGGGAGAGCCAGGGAATGCCATTGATGGATGCGTCCCTGCTACGCTGACCTTTCTTCCTGCTCCTTTCTTCGAGAACGACTTCTGCTTCCTAAAATGCTTAAAGGTCCCATGGCATTCCTGATGACTAAGAAGGGGCAGCAGGAGAGGAAAGGAGAAGTAATTCTGACTGGAGGGAATTAAGGCAGCAGTGTGGCACTTGAAGACGACTTTGATGAAAACCATTACCGGCTCCCTCCTGGCGTGGTGCCTCTGGGCCAGTTGCCTGGGATCCCCTCAAGTGTGGGGAAGGTGGTGGCCAAGTTCATTGTAGATGTGTGTGTGGTAACAGGAAGACGGGATATTAGGGTTACCCTTCCCAAGGCAACCTGAGGGCAGAAGCAGCTGGGACTCGCTCAGAGAACCTGCCAGTGCGCGTAGGGCCAAGAGCAGTTCTGGAGGCAGGGGCACCTCTGCCCACTCCGAAGGGTCAGTGGTGGCCGCTGTGCCGCTTGCTCACCAACCACACGGTCCGTCTTGGACACCGACTGTGTGCCAGGGTAGGTGTGGGGGGTGCGGCCTTCCCACACCTCGCTTGGTCTCTGCTCCTGCACTTACTCAGTTCTCTATTTATTCATCGGTCACTATCCCTTATATGCAAGTGACTGAAACCCAACACACTCTCCCACACCGCCTCTCTTGCTGGGCTCCACATTCTCCAGGTGAAGACCGTGCCCAGCTCAGTGGGAGGTTCCTCTTACCTCAGGAACAGGCTTCCACTGCGACAGTTTCCTTTATGAGAGCTTATTCTTTGCTTCTAGAAGTCATTTCAATAAATATCCGTCAGATTAGACTCTCATTTAAATAGTGTGGGTGGTGGGAAGAGGAGTCATTAAAACATAATAAGACGGTTGGCAAATGGATCTGGGACTTTTCAGCTTGCTTATTCTGGTAAAATCAAAACCAACAGGCATTTTTAAGCCCCTGATCTGCCAATGCATGGCACTAAGGAGTGGGACTGGTATGTGGATGAGCAAGAGAACGGTCCAGTCCTGTCCTCCAGGACGTAAGTCCACAGACCTAGGGGACAAGAGGGGAGAGCAGCTGACTGTGTTCAGAGGAGTTGGGGGTGCTTGTGTCTGAACTGGGTTTTTAATGAAGTGGATATCTGACAGGCAAAGACAAGGGCATTCGGAGCTGTGGAGACTGTGTGACCAGTGTGGCATGGGAGGGAATGGTGCTGGGTCCGGGGAGAAGTAAGGGGTGGCTGAAGGCCTGTGTCTTTGGGGAGTGGTAAGGAGACACAGCTGGTAAGATGGCTCAAGGGCTGACTGCAAAGGCTCTGAGGCACCAGGCACCAGAGTTAGGCTACTTAGAAGCAAAAGCAACCAGAAGTCATTAAATGTGTGCAGGCCTGATGTATTTTAGGTTTTAGGAAGGCAACCAGATGGACAAGAGAGGACATGGTGAGAATCAATCTGGAAGCTGTTAGGGGATCAAGACAATGAAGCATGCATGCTTTAGGCAGAGGGACACAGGGAAAGGGACATGTCTAGAGATACTTGGGATGTAGGACTGCGCTGAGCTGGGTACTGACGGTACAGGAAGGAGTAAAATCTGACAGAAAGCTTGCTGGCTTGGGAAAATAGATGCCTACTATGCACTGAGCCAGCATACCTGAGGAGAGCCAATGCTTTTATAAACTGCTTTCTGATATCATCTCAAGCGCATCTAAGAATGGAATCGCCAAAAGATATGGCAGAAGGCAAAAGGAAAAGCTAAAGGAGGGCATATACAAAGAGAGGTTTGTTCTTTGTGCTCTGATGATTTTTCTAAGGTGTGCAATTGTGCCGTTGGTGCCAACCACTGTCTGGGGGTATAAAGTGGGACTCACTCAAGACTCCCACATGGATATTTCTGGGAGACCTGTTGGATGAGAGCATATGACGAATGCTATGCTGGAAGGACACTGAGGGGGAGCTCTCTAGAAAGCAGCTGGAGCTTGGCTATCAGAAGACAGATGGGCTGGAAATCCAGGCTGCAAACAATTAGCATCCTGGAGCCACTTGAAGCTGGGGGCGCAGATGAAATCATCCAATGAGGGCCCAGGACAGGAACCCAAGGAACATCAGCATCGAGTGATCAGCGGGGGAGGAGTGGTAGTGAAAATGAGGCATGAAGAGTACAAGGAGAGGGTACAGGCCTGGAATCTGCCATATGATGGACCAAGCTGGCTAAGGGCAAGTAAAGCCTGAGGGGAAACTTGCACAGTAGGAGCAAGGGGAATTGGGCTGGAGGTGCTGTGTGGGCCTAAGCAATGCTGGGCACATTGCAAGTCAGGCAGTTACATCTGGACTCGTGTGCTGGTGTGTGCTGACTTCTCTCAATCCAGACCCAGTGCTTGGCCCACTACTAATGGCTCCAAGGGCCGCCATCTTGACTTTTTGGGGCTCAGGTCGCTGGGATCAGAGGTAAAGAAGGACCTTAGAACTTTCCTTCACCCATCTTTGGCGAAGAGCTTTTGGAGCACTGGGCCAACACCACTCTTTCTTGTTCTGCACTGAGAAAAACTAACAGCATAGATACCATGCAAAGATATCTCGGAGCGTGGCTTTGATCTTGCAGTAGCAACATTCCAGGAGAAAGAGAAGGAAAAAAAGCTTAAGAATCTGTTGCTTGTTGGCTGAGAGATTGGGTGTTGTGCTGATTGATGAAAAGTCCCAAGGCTCAGCAGGACTGGGGAGAAAGCAGGCCTTTGCTATCAGAAGAACCACACCGCATGTTCTCATCCTGGCAAGCCAGCTGCTATCTTCATGCTTAAGCACCTCTAATGGCTACCATGTGTCAGCTGGAAATCTGACTTCACCAAAGGAATAAACAACCCTACGTCACAGCGTCACTAGGAGTTTCTGCACTTGTGTGCACATCACGAGGGAATCACGTCTGTTAGAATTCTATCCTACGCACCAACAGACTTTTTATTCCATGTATGATGTTTTACAATCAGCTCTGGAGATTTTTAATGTGGGAATATGATGGAATGGGGTTGGAGAACTTAACCGTGAAGTAAAGGTTCTACAAGTCAAATCGTTCTACTTTTCAAAATCACCCTGCAGTAATACACATTTAGTACTAATATGTACATATATTAGCATGCTTATTTCTTTGGTTAAATAAAAGTCTCAATGGTCAAAGAGGTTGATTTTAGAAGTCTTTAACCATGAATAAAGATAGAGGAGTTATTAGCCCGAAATAAATCCAAGAAAATTATAGTCCTTTTGATGGATTGGGATTAAATGCAGATTTTTCAAGAAGTAAAGAGGCATTTACCCCACAATTTTTCTTTTTAGGAAATTAGTATTTTTTATTTGATTAATGATAGAAATTGATCATGTCCACATTCTGCCCTTTCCTCTTATCAATTCAGAAAATAGCATGTATTCCATCTGCGGTTGCTCCCCTTACCTCACATCTCCTTTTTTTTTAACCAACTTCTTTTAATCTCATTAAGCCAGAATTGCTAAATAGTAATAGTTGATGATAGTTTCTGATGAGAATTGGATCATTATAGAGATTGAGGAATAGCCAACACTCATGATCAAAGAAGGAAGCTGTGTATATGAGGAAATATGTGAAGCCTCATTTTGAAAATTTTATTTTGACAACTTATTTCCCTTGTTAAAATTTTTTTTCTGGCCCGAACTTGAACCATTAAGGTCCTTTTTGTTCCGGATGTTTTTGGTTCTCATTCATTCATATACTAGAGCCTAAGGCCTTTGATCATGCCACTGGTGCCTACCACTGTCTGCCGCAGACATGGGACTCTCACTCCAGAACCTCATATCTGTGCCACTTCTGGGACACTTGCAGGGACTGCACTGGGCCTTGGGCTGTACAAGTGGGATCCAGAGGGCAGGGATCTCAGATCCCAAAGAGGGAAGATGGGAGAATCCTGTCTGGTTAGATTCTCCAGTCTCTCTAACCTGCAGTAGAAATATATTTTGAGAGTCTTCTAGTTGAAGCCGTCTATTAAATGTGATGAAAACAATGTCACCTATTCTTTTTCTTATTTGTCATGGTTCCCAAAAATCATGGAGATGTTTTTCAGACCAAAATATTGGGGGTACTTACTGCCTCAAACTTTCTAGTCAGCGATGAAGAAGCTCAACATATGGCAAAAGCACATTGCTAGCTTAATCATTCTTTTTTATTTCCTACAGGACAAGATTCAAGTGATTCTTAGAAGAGTAAGCACACACCCAGTCCAGTAGAGCCTGGTGCCAGAATGTTCTAGAAGATTCTGATCCGGTGGTGTCTCGTTAGAATATGAAAACCTGAAAAACCGATGTAGCTTCAACTTCATGTGGTGAAATAACATGGGTATTTGAGAAATGAAATACTATGAATGATAACATTAACTTCCATGTATTAGCCCTGCTGTTGTTCCAGGTTCTCTATTTCCTGCTTTGTGTATGTGCCCTCAAAGTCAAATCCAGGGATCGATCACGGTAGTCGTCAGCTACTTCTCAGGATCAGCAGCACATCTGCTTCTCCTCACCTCCCTGCTTGTTACTTTCATTTCTATTTTGTTCATCTTCATGATACACATTCTTTATCTTAACCAACTTCAAATTTCTTTTGGAAAGAGGTAGCATTCTGCAAACAGTTTTGGAACAATTTGTTTCTAAAGAGTAATTAATTGTGAAGGCTTTGGTTTGTCTTCAATTCTAAAGAAATCAATGTCTTCTGGGAAGGAAGACAAGAGCCATTCTTATTGAATTATTCTGCTAATGTTTGCTTTGTAAACAGTGGTATTTTATGCAAACAAAGTGGAAAGTCTTGATTTGGGCCCTGCAGGAGCAAAGGTCTTCCTTCTCTGATAAGTATCCTCTGGTAGGGCTTCCTGAAGGAGGCTCTGTCATTTCCACATCCCTGTGGATAAGGGGCACCGTGGGGTGGGCTGCCTCCTAGAATGAAGTCTGACTTACTGTATAAATAGTGTGTATTCCTGTATACATAATCTTTACTCTTGTACTTTATGAACAGTTTATTTATAGGGATACAGTATATGTGTGATCATTTCTTTAAGCTGTTTAATCTCTCCCTGAGGAGGCTTCCATAATAACTGCAAAATACTTTTGCGTGGTGACCCAACTGAAATATAAACTGTTCAAAAAGAATTTAGATTTTCAGAGAGGAGAGTTGCCCACTGACAAGGACTGTGGCCTCCGGCAAGCTGATTCTGCGGGAGCTATCTGAAACCTGAAAGGATAATGAACACCTTCACTTAAGTTAGGGCAGCAACAGCCACCTCCAGCTGGCTGCTCCCTGCCTTCACCTGGGCGGTGTTAAGCCAGGGTGGCTGCTCCCTCTGAAGCCGAGAAATTCTGTCATTTACCACAGGCACCCTGCCTCTGGGAGAGGCTTTGGGAAAGTAGGGAGGAGACAGCAGGTTGGGTCGCAGTGCTGTGGACTCAAAGACCCTCTCGTAAATTTCCAGATGTCTTCAAGTAAGGTCTATCGGAAACACGCAACAGAGCAAATGGTCCTGAGAGTCTGAAGGGGAAGGCAGTTCAAAGTCGCTAAATGAGGGCTTTATTATTAAGAGAGTCCCAATCTGGTAAGGCTCTGAGGTAAACCCCGTAGTCCAGATTTGATGTTTTTGTGTTTCAGTTTGTTCTGGTGAGGTACTATTTTCAGCCACCAGGGGTAAGATGGGTGGGAAGGACGGACCTGTAGGCAATGGAAGGATTTTTACATCTTATTTTCTACCTGTACTGCCTGGAAAATGCTTCCTGTTGTAAAGTCAAGTAGTATAAAATAAGCCTCAGCGGTCTTGTGTATTTACACTGGGGCCTTAGTTATGCAAAAATTTGGATGGGTAAAACATTAGTAGAAATACAATAAAATGGTACCAGTGGTTGTCGCTTTATGTTGGGTTGTAAATGTTTCCATTTGCTTTTCTTTTTTCTAAATTTCACGTACTAAATGAGGAATGTTTATAATGAAACTGAAATCTGGGGGAAAAAAACAAACCAAACCAAACCAAACCAAAAACCCCTAGCCTTATTTTGCAATTTATGCCACACATTTTTGTCTGAAAAATTCCATCAAATGTAATTACTAGTCTTCAATCTTGGGGGTATGTGTCAGCTGGGAAGCTTTTTAGGTTTTTCAGGGACTGTAAAGTCTGGCATGCGGAGCTGATGCTCAGCCAAAGTTGAGGACCACTAGGTTGACGGTTGCCATAGACTTGCTCGTAAGTCTGGGTCTAACCCTCCTGTGAGGTCCACAAACATGACTGTAGACTAGAATCTCTGAAGCTGAAGGGAGTGCCTGCAGTCGCCCATTGTCACGAATGGCGGAAAACAGAGTGGGTCTCCTGGGTGCATCCGTTTGAACAGGAGTCCCCGCTGAAGTTTCCATGTCACTTATTAGCTTAATAGGAAACTGGAAAATAGTCAAAGTTAATTCTTTTTTTTTTTTTTAAGATTTTATTTATTTGACAGAGAGAAATACAGCCAGAGAGGGAACACAAGCAGGGGGAGTGAGAGAGGGAGAAGCAGGCTTCCTGCCGAGCAGGGAGCCCGATGTGGGACTCGATCCCGGGTCTCCGGGATCATGACCTGAGCCGAAGGCAGTCGCTTAACCAACTGAGCCACCTAGGCGCCCCTCAAAGTTAATTCTTAACACAGCAGTCATTCAAATTCATTTTTTTCTAAAAAGTACAGATCTCACAGCACTCTCAGAAATGGGAGAGGATTTGTGAAATAAAATATATATGGAACACTACAGGTTGGGGTTCACCTCTTCCAGTGACTGATATTAATCAATAGATCAATCATGACAACTTTTTTCTTTTTAAACATTTTATTTATTTGAGAGCGTGAGAGAGCACAAGCAGTGGGAGCAACAGAGGGAGAGGGAGAAGCAGGCTCCCCGCTGGGCACGAAGCTTAACTCGGGGCTCAATTCCAGGACCTTGGGATCATGACTTGAGCCAAAGGCTTAACCAACTGAACCATCCAGGCACTCCAACCATGACAACTTTTAGGCTAAATATTCACAAGGCATCTTTTCAGCTAAATGTGTGTGTGGGAGTGGGTGGATGGTGGGGTGGCAGAGGTAGTGATGGTGACCAGGATCTGAAACTGTAATACAGGAAGTGACACAAATTCCTTAAGGCTTGGACTGAAATAAAGATAAGAGATGTAGATCAACATAATAGAGATTCTGATCTAAAAGTAAGATCAGGGGCACCTGGGTGGCTCAGTTGGTTAAGCATCTGCCTTAAGCTCAGGTCATGATTCCAGGGTCCTGGGATCGAGCCCCGCATCGGTCTCCCTGCTCAGCAGGGAGCATGCTTCTCCCTCCTCACTCCCCCTGTTTGTGCTATCTCTTTCTGTCAAATAAGTTAAATCTTTTAAAAAAAATAAAATAAGGGTAAGATCATTGTTTATGTAAAGTCTTCTCTCTTAATTATCATCTCCAGAGGAAAAGAGGATATTTCCAGATTCTAGAGGTTACCATAAACGAAAATTTCCCAAAATCCAGGCATAGAGACAAGTGAATTCATTTTCAAGTGAGTGATTAGAATACACAGATGGGATGTCCTTCAGCCACTGCTCCCCTTTCCAGGAGTTGCCCGTAGTCAGACCCAGCAGCTGCAGTCACACCTGCCTTCCTGGCTACAGTTGATGAGACTAGCAGTGGGTGGAACAGAATCTCCATCCTGAGAGTTTGGAATTGGGACTGTGAGCGGCTAGGAAGTCATTCCTGCAGGTCAGTGAATACAGGACACCCAGGAGTGAGGGCAACTGTGGTGGGTCATGGGCGCACATAAGCAGTGATTGCTGGTTTGCTGAGACTGACGGAGTGGACGATATGAGGAACTCGAGCGAGGGAAGCTGACTGCCGGCTTCTTGGTCCAGTTCTCTGTGGGTCCCAGCCCTGCCTGATGCCCTTGGATTCCATCAGCCATCTCAAGAGTCTTCCATAAGTGCCTTTTTGCTT
The DNA here is from genome assembly GCA_004023965.1 of Spilogale gracilis. Classification (NCBI taxonomy): domain Eukaryota; kingdom Metazoa; phylum Chordata; class Mammalia; order Carnivora; family Mephitidae; genus Spilogale; species Spilogale gracilis. The sequence goes on along the minus strand of PITA01019298.1, from coordinate 10,066 downwards.
CAAACTGGTTTGAAGTGATGTCTTTACCTTGTAACCCAAAAACCCTTGACAAGAAAAAATGATAACCAAAGCAAACTAACCTGACCAGTAATTAACACGGAGAAAGAAATGCAGATGGAAGCAACATTAAGAATGTATTAGTCATTTCTCTCTGCTGAAAATTTTGGAGCAGTCATTCTTAGCAGTTAGAATTCTTCAAGAAGCAGATGGAAGTTACAGACCTTCTCTTCGGGGGAAAAAAACACATTTTGCATATAATCCATGTACCACTGATTAGGTAATCAGTGTTTTTATTTGAGCTTTAATAAATGTACACAGATACCTGTCACTCTCATTGGTTACCCATTTTGGTGATTGTTTTCTCTGTAAATTTTAGGTACTTTAACTTTATGGCTCAGTGCTCGCTTCGGCAGCACATATAATAAACTTCATGGCTCAATCAGAATGGCTCAATGAAGTTATTATCATCTGTTATGGGATATATATGGTATCAGAATACTTTTTTATAATATTAAAATACTTTTTGAATGTAAATCATGATCTGTCCCCAAACATACATATCTTATTACAGTGGACTGAGGGTACTTCACATTGAAATTGAATGTCCTCTTCTGTAGGTCACGCTTTTCTTCCCTCTATTGAACTTGTAATTTATCGAAGGGCCCAAGTAGCTACAAGTCAGACTGTATTGGAATTTAGTCTCTACTACTTACCACATAACCTTGGTCAAGTTCTCTATTTCTTTAAGACTACTAAATTTCCTCATTGGCAAATGAAGTCAACAGTGGTATCGAATCATAAGGTTTTTGTGAGGTTTTAGTAAGATAGTTCATTTAAAGCCCTTGGCAAAATGCCTAGCACAAGATAACAAATATCAATTTATTATCTAGATGAACTGACAGAGAAATTTAGTCACAATATAGTGTGAACTTGCTTCTCTTGGAAGGCCTTTCCTCTGACTTGTCTTGCATCTTACACTGATGGAGTAAGGGCCAGGACTGAGTCAGGGTCACGGTCTCCTCAAGGCTTTCCTCCTTTGTGAAACTCCTTCCCTCTCTTACACAGAACGAGTGAGCTCTTCAGGCTTCGCTGAGTATTCCTCCTCACTGAACTGCAATCTAGTGTGTAGTTGGGCTCCATTTCCAGACTCTTTGAGATTGGGACCATATTATTCTCCTCCTCTGTATCCCATAAGACAATTTGTTGAATAAATACATGAGTAAAGAAGTACAGAGCCAATAGTGAAGGAGATTCCTGCCCTTTCGCTCTCATTGAACAGATCCTGAGGGAGAGCACGGGAAGGGATTACAAAAGTGAAGAGGTGCGTATGAGAATAAGAAAGAGTGTACAAACTTAGGAAAAGACTGATAGTTCTGCGGCCATGGTAACAAGAGGCCACCAACAACTGGCTTTAAGTCTCTTCAATCCATCCATCCATCACAACTAGCTGAAGTGAACACACTTTTGCAAACCAACCAGTGTTGGCTCTTGCTTATAAAAATCAGCCAATAAATTAGGACAGACCCACTCCAGTAAAAATCCACCTGAGCACCAGCCAATCCATAGGTCTCAGCTGAGTAACCACACTTCCACAGATGGTGTCAACCCACTCATACTTCTCAAAAGTCCATCAATCCCATGAATTCCGCACTTCTCAAAAACCCTACATGAGGGCGCCTGGGTGGCTCAGTGAGTTAAGCCTCTGCCTTTGGCTCAGGTCACGATCTCAGAGTCCTGGGATCAAGGCCCACATCAGGCTCTCTGCTCGGCAGGGAGCCTGCTTCCTCCTCTCTCTCTCTCTCTCTCTCTCTCTCTGCCTGCCTCTCTGCCTACTTGTGATCTCTCTGTCAATAAATAAATAAAATCTTAAAAAAAAAAACAACCAAAAAACCAACAATAAAAAAACCCTACATGAGATCAGCAGTCTGCTATGTTCCTGGAGACCAGGCCTGACAAGCACCATTCTCCCTGACTAGAGCCAGCCATGAATTCAGTTTTGACCTTTTATTTCAAATATTGGGAAACAGTCTCATCATCCTTTCCCAATTCTGATGTAGACAATTTCTGTATTTAGATAAATTTCATGTAACATAATTCACATCTTATAGAGTGTAGAATTCAGTGATTTTAAGTATATTCACACTGTTGTGCAACCATCATTCCTGTTCAATTTCAGAATATTTCCTTTATCCTTAAAGGAAACTGTACTTCTCAATTACCCATCTCTTCACCCCCTGCCAACCACCAGACTGCTTTCCATCTCTGTAGGCTTACCTATGCTTGACACATCAAATGAATGGAACCGTACAGCATGTGGCCTTTTGGATCTGGCTTCCTTTACTTCAGCATGTTTCACCATTCATCTATGTTGGAGGATAGATCCATACTTCACTCCTTTTTATGGCCAAATAATAGTCCAGTATATGGACATAACACATAGTTTTTTAATCTATTCTTCAGTAAATGGATACTTGGGTTGTTTCTACGTTTTGGCTATTGAGAATAATGCTGCTGTGAACACTGGTGTGAAAATATGTTTGTGAGCACCTGTCTTCAACTGGTTGACAATTTTTTTTTTCAGGACTTTGACTATATCACCCTAGTGGTGCCTCATCAGCTGGATCAGAGGAACATGCAGCTATCGATTTCAGAGTTATGAGTGTGAGCCCCACACTGGGTATGGGGATTACTTTAAGATAAAATCTGAAAAATAAATAAATAAACCACCCTTTTATTAATCAAAAATAAAATTAAAAAGTTAAAAATAGGGCACCTGGGTGGCTCAGTGGGTTAAAGCCTCTGCCTTCTGCTCAGGTCATGACCTCAGGGTCCTGGGATCGAGGCCCGCATTGGGCTCTCTGCTCCGCAGGGAGCCTTCTTCCTCCCCTTTCTCTGCCTGCCTCTCTGCCTGCTTGTGATCTCTCTCTGTCAAATAATTAAATAAAATCTTAAAAAAATAAAAAGTTAATGGGGCGCCTGGGTGGCTCAGTTGGTTAAGCAACTGCCTTCGGCTCAGGTCATGATCCCAGAGACCCGGGATCGAGTCCCACATCGGGCTCCCTGCTCGGCAGGAAGCCTGCTTCTCCCTTTCTCACTCCCCCTGCTTGTGTTCCCTCTCTAGCTGTGTTTCTCTCTGTCAAATAAATAAAATCTTAAAAAAAAAAAAAGTTAAAAATAACTTCATTTTTTAAATTTAGTTCTCTGACTCTGTGCTTTTGCCTTCAACATTTTCATGACGATCTGCTCCTCAGTAAGGAAAACGCAGTTAATCCTGTCATCAACAAACTTAGCACACATGGAACCAGCACAGCTCCTGCTGATGTGTTTTTTCATTTTAGACAATTTCATAAGAACCATAGGTCTCACAGCACGAACTCCTCGAATTGGCCTGGGCACACACCACAGGTAGATTTTGGTGCCGTTCCAAACTTCTTGGTACAAAGTTCAATGATTCTACTACCAGGGGTTTGGGACAGCCTAAGGTAGTATGTCAAGTGCTGGACTGTTCTGGAGGCCTATGGCTTCCATCCCATAAGGGGAAAAAACTCCACGATTTCTGATGAGAAATCGGCCAGTAAGTTAACTGAGGATCCATTTTTTGTGCTGAGTTGCTTATCCAGAACAGGCAAATCCAGATACTGAGAGCAGATTGGTGGCTGTCAGGGTTAGGAGGAAGAAGGAATGAGAAATAAGTGCTCATGGGCATGGGGTTTTCTTTTTGGAGTGATGAAAACGTTAAAAAAGAAATTAGTAATGATGACTGCATAGCTCTGTGAATGTATTAAAATCCCCAAACTGTCCATTTTAAAAGGATAAATTATGTCTTGAGCTGTCGAAAAATCTAAATTGATGTCTCAAATGCATCTCAAGCTCAGTGTGCCCAACATCAAATTCTTGTTCTTTCATTTCAAACCCTGTATTCTTCCTGTGCTCTCTAGAGCTCAGTGAGTGGACCACCATCCATCTACTTCCACAACAGAAACCCTGGGTCACACTTGCCACCTTGTTATTCCTGTCCCCCAATATTTAGTCCATCCCTGAATCTTAACAATTTTACCTCCTAAACGACATTTAAATTTTTCCATCGGCCCCTATCTTTCTTTAATGGTCCATCCCCAAGCCACGATGTCTTGTTAACAACTCCTCTCATTCGGCTTCCTCACATACATACTCTTGCCCCTCTTTACTTTGCCATCCCCGCAGCAGATGGCAGCACTGGACTGCTCAATAGATAGACCAGGCACATACTAACAACAACAGCGAAGCAGACCACTTACGAATTGAGGAAAAATTTCTAGGAAAATTTTGATATTTTGTATCAGTTAGGATACAATATTTCTGTAAGGAACGGAAAAACCAGCTCATGCTTGCTGAGATAGTGGGAAAATGTATTATCTCACCTATCAAGCCCTGAGTTAGATGGGCTCTAAGGTTAAGTTCAGTCATTTCTTGAAGCACTGACGTTTTCTCCCTACTGCCATTCTGCTGCTTCCCCTCATGGTGGTAAGGGGGCTGCCAGCAGCAAAGAGGCAGCACAGTCCCCTATTCATATCCAGTGACAGAAGGAAAATCTCCCTCAAGGATAAGTACTTCCCTTAGCTTGTATTAGGCAAATTTAAGTTATAGGCATACCTGTGGACCAGGGAAAGGCCAAACACTCACTGGCATGGACTGATTAAGGTCTACCTGTTGATTGGACTGCCAGCTGAATAAAATCTGAGACTCTGCTGAGGAGAAGGAAGACAGGGATGGGCACCTAGCCTTGATCCAATAATATGCCTCTTCTTTTAGGCAAGACTTGAAATATAGGGAAGGGGCCCTAATATAGTACAGAAAGAGGGAGCTAACTTTAGCAAAGTATCATTTATAGCACAAGGTTTCCCCCTTTGTATGTCAATATTCAAAACTCAAATGCATTTTCTGTCATCTGGTACAAACAAAATTTAACAATTTATCTGTAATTCAGCAAAGAGCTTTCCAATTTTTCTTACTGCGTTAACGATAAAGTTAAATGTAAGGATTATCATATGGAATCAAGAATGGGTCATTCTTTTTCCAGTTACAAAATATATTGAGGGGCACCTGGGTGGCTCAGTTGGTTGGGCGACTGCCTTCGGCTCGGGTCATGATCCCGGAGATCCGGGATCGAGTCCCACGTCAGGCTCCCTGCTCGGCCGGGGGCCTGCTTCTCCCTCTCTCACTCCCGCTGCTTGCTGCTTGTGTTCCCTCTCTGGCTGTGTTTCTCTCTGTCAAATAAATAAAATCTTTAAAAAAAAAAAAAAAAAAAAATATATATATATATATATATATATATATTGAGCCCAATGGCAGAGTGTTCACTAACCACAGGGGTAAATACAACTCAATACTTCCCTTTTGGGCCCTACACATTTAAGCAACATATACCACACATCTACAATTGTGCCAGTGAGCCTTAAATAAAAAGAAAATATATTTTAGGTACAGTTATGGGATAAGCTGAAAGACCTGAAACCATTCTTTCAGCTAACAGACCTAGATATATTGCAGGTAATTAAATTCTAAAAATCTGCTGTATTAAAAATCGAGTGCATTAAACCCAGAGATAAGGGCTTCTCTGTGCAATCTTTACAAAAATGAAGTTATTACTTGATAGTATTCATAAGTCACTAGCAAGCATCACAGTGCATTATTCCCCTACCTATGTGTGATTGGCAGCTCGTGGAAGTCTATGGTAGAAGCTCTCTTCCCTCAGTAACCAGGATCTGCAGCTGGTCAGTTAAAGAGAAAAGTCAATTAAAGCGGAGAATCACAAAATTATAATAAATATCCTGAAAATGTTACTTTTAATTAAAAATACACAAGTCTGGGCGCCTGGGTGGCTCAGTGGGTTAAAGTCTCTGCCTTTGGCTCGGGTCATGATCTCAGGGTCTTGGGATCGAGGCCCATGACAGCCTCTTTGCTCAGCAGGGAACCTGGTTCCTCCTCTCTCTCTGCCTGCCTCTCTGCCTCTTGTGTTCTCTCTCTGTCAAATGAATAAAATCTTTTAAAAAAAATACACAAGTCTATTCATCCATCATTCCTTTGCTATTGGGCTAAAAGGCCTTTTCTTGGAGTGGAGTCTACAGATCGGGGCCATACAGAAGACATGCATTAACACAATCAAGTAGTGCCAAACTGTAGTTTCCGTGGAGTGAGGACTCAAGACACTTGTGGAGAAAATGGACGGCAGAATTCCGCTGGATTTCGACAACCCTTTCCTCCACCCCAACCTACACATTTGTTTTGTCCATACCTAATTCCACAGCATTTTTTCTTAAGACATGATAAAGACCTATCTTTAGAGATAGGTCCTGATATCAGAGAGGTCTTTATCAGGTCTTCCCAAGCATTCGACTTATTTTCATAGAGATCTCAACTCTCTTCATGCTCCTGTTTGTCTGCCTTGGGGTAATACTGAATTAAATGATGTAACTACTAAGTACAACTTGCATAAACAAGTTTGGGAATAAACAACTGACTTTTTTTTTTTTTTAATTCTATTTCTTTTTTTTTTTTTAAGATTTTATTTATTTGACAGAAAAATCACAACTAGGCAGAGAAGCAAGCAGGGAAAGAGGAGGAAGCAGGCTCCCCGCTAAGCAGAGAGCCCAACGCAGGCCTCGATCCCAGAACCCTGAGATCATGACCCGAGCTGAAGGCAGAGGCTTTAATCCACTGAGCAACCCAGGCGCCCAAACGACCGACTTTTGGAAAGTATACAACTCAGGAAAAAGTGATTAGCCTATCAGGGACTAGCCTACTTACTAGTTGTAAAAACTGTGTGGGCCTTCAGCATTATGGAATGTTTTCCCACAGAACAGAGACTGGTTCAAAGGTCTGAGCCACAGGAAGCAGAGCTGGTTTTAGAAACAGAAAATCTGGGGCGCCTGGGTGGCTCAGTTGGTTAAGCAACTGCCTTTGGCTCAGGTCATGATCCCGGAGACCGGAGATCGAGTCCCACATTGGGCTCCCTGCTCGGCAGGAAGCCTGCCCCTCCCTCTCTCACTCCCCTTGCTCGTGTTCCCTCTCTGGCTGTGTTTCTTTCTGTGAAATAAATAAAATCTTAAAAAAAAAAAAAAAGAAACAAAATCTAAATTCAGAAACAGCATTTAAATTTATATGAAGTTATGAAACTCTTCTGAGAGGAATGCTAACAAATAGGATTTGAGCAACCTTTCGTTAAGGAGTTTCCAGTAGGGCCAGCAATGCTTCTTTGAGGGAAGGCATAATGCCCGAGCCTCCCACTGGATGTGGTTAAGGTCACTGGGTCAACTCTTGGTGAATGCTCTAAAATATTAAAATCTCTCTCTCTTTGAAGAAGGCAGAGGAGGAACTATTCCTAGTTTATACTTAAGAAAATATTGAAGTCTAGGTTTTGGCTTTCAGCTTGGAGGAGGCCAAGGTACAACTGTCTTTGGCTGTCCCCAGCCCAGGTTCATCCAACATCAGCCGCCTCCACCTTGCCGCCTAAATCGACACCAACGAGATCAAAGTTGCATACATGTGGTGCACCAGTGGGAAAGCTGAGGCCCGTCTTCCCTGGCACGATCAGCCTCCCTGGGTCTTTCTCTAGAAAGGTTGGTGATGACATCACTCATGACTACAGTGAAACTGACATGCAGAAGAGATAAGGTCAGATTGAAGTGGTACCTTCTCCCTTTGCCCTGATTATCAAAGCCCTCAAGGGACCGAGGGACAGGAAGAAGCAGAAAAAACATTAAGCACAGTGGAAATAGCACTTTGGATGGGACAGTCAACACTGGCCGACAGATAGGGCACCGATATTGAGCCTGAGAACTCTCTGCAACCACCCAGTCTGTGGGCTGCAGTGTTAATGGTGCCACCCTCATGATATCACAGATGACCTCAACAGCGGCATGTCCAGCTCGTTAAAAACTAGAAAGGAAAATATTTCAGTAAAGAATCATTTGACAACCAAAAAAAAAAATATATTGAAGTCTAAAGTAGCCTTAATGTGAGTCAGATTACTAAGGATAATAAAATTCTCCAAGAGAACCAATTTGCTAATCAAGAGGGGGAAAATGGTCCTGTTTCCTGGTGCCCTCTTGTGATAAAACGGCAGGTCTACAGTGCAGATTTTAAAGCTTTAAGATTCAAGTATCCGAAAGAGATCATCCCCCTTCATTAGTGGCTGGACTGCACACTAAGAACCAGCCACCAAAATGGTGCTCGAGGCCTTCAGAGTAGAAGTATTTCCTCTCCATCTCCCAATTATCTAGTATGAAATTACATTACTTTCATAAGTAAAAACAACAAAAACACCACTATGATTCACCACAGTTAGTTAATAATAAGCAGAACCACTTTAAGACCAATAATTCTTTTTAAGTTTTCCTATTGGTTTGTCTCAGGCTGTTTAAGAACTTTTTTTTAAAAAGATTTTATTTATTTGATAGAGAGAGAGAGACAAAGAGACTGAACAGAAGCAGGGGGAAAGGGTGAAGGGGAAGCAAGCTTCCCATGGAGCAGGGAGCCAGATATGGGGCTCGACCCCAGAACCCTGGGGTCATGAACTGAGCCAAAGGCAGAGGCTTAATGCCTGAGTCACCCAGGCGCCCCAAGAACTTTAAAAATAACAAAGACTAATAAGCAAGGCAAATCCTCAGCTGCTTTCCTAACTAGCATTTAGGAAGCCCATTGTATTGTGGAATCTCTAAAAGGTAGTGCGGAATGGGGTTAAGATCATGAACTCTGGAGCCAAATGCCATTTACTTGCTAGTGACCTTAGGACAGTTACTTGGCCTGTCTTTGCCTCAATTTCCACATCTGGAAAATAGTAATATTACTTATCTGTTATCTGACTGTTCATAGAATTAAAGGACTTCATGTGTCATCAACTAGTTTTTTAACAGTGCCTGACATGTAGTAGGTTCTACACACATTTAACAAATAAATGCAAATTTTAAAAATGTCAGTGCATTACTAAGTATATATTAAAAATGGCTATTTTGGAGGTGCCTTGGCTGGCTCAGTTGGTAGACTGTGTGACTCTTGATCTCTAGGTTGAGTTCAAATCCCATATTGGGTATAGAGATCAATTAAAAAAATTTTTAAAAAAGAATAGTTTTTGTATTATTTTCAACTCTCTTATTCAACATTCTTACTCTTCAGGATTGTTATTGACAATAATTTCTAGTTAGCCTAGAGAAGTTAAACTTATGCTTAATGATATATGTATTTAGGGACAAGTAACCTAATTTTCTAAGATGGTGGAGGCCCTTGAGAGATACTGACCATGTACTAGCAAGGAATCCAGGCATAACCCAGGATGTGTGTGTGTGTGTGTGTGTGTGTGTGTGTATGGTTTTAGAATATTAACCTGAATTCTTGGATGCTCCTTCCTTCAAAAGTGTAGCATAATCCCCTACCCTTTAAGTGTGAAACAGACTTAGTGACTTGCTTCTGAGAAATAAAATGAAGGGGCACTTGGGTGTCTCAGTCAGTTAAGTGCCTGCCTTCAGTTCATCTCAGGGTTATGGGATAGAGCCCTGTGTTGGGCTTCCTGCTCAGTGGGAAAGTGCTTGTCCCTCTTCCTCTGCCCCTCCCCCACGCTTGTGCATGCTTTCTCTCAAATAAATAAAATCTTAAAAAATAAATTAATTAGAGGGTCAAGATGGCGGAAGGCCAGGTGACCGCATTTCAGGGAGTTCCCTGAAGAGAGTTGAATTCCAACAAAAAAACCACTACAAGACCACCGTGAACACCCATGAAACCAGCCTGAAATGTGACATTTCCCACTTCTGGACCGCCACGAGAGACAAAGAACATCGGCAAAAAGGTAGAAACAAATTGGAGGGTCTGGAGGCTTGCCCCCAGAGACAGGGGGTGGGGGAGGAAGCCCGCAGAGCTGAACCATTGAAAACAAATACCCGAAAACGAAAGTGCTCTGTGAGTGAGGAATAACAGCAGATTACGGCCTGAATTGGGGCTAGAAAGAAGCTAAACACAGCTAAGCCCGGGGCAAGGCAAGACTTTTTAAAATCTTTTATTTTCTTTCTTTTCCCGCTGCCCGGACTCCCTCCCC
>PITA01019297.1:0-37911 GCA_004023965.1 Spilogale gracilis | reverse complement strand
CTTTGATTGAAATATATAGCTAAATCTTCAATAGGAGAGGAAGGACTTGAGTAGACCTTAAGATGAGTAGAATTGAGAAGTATATAGAATATTTTGGACTAGTAATAGAATGCTATTCTAGATATAAGTAAAACATGACCAAAACTATGGTGAGTACAATGAGAACATACAAGATTGAGGAAACACAAAGAAATTTGGCATCACTAAGAACAGATTTAATTTTGGAGGATGGTATGAAATCAAGCTAGTTAACACGTGTAAAACCCGAATTTTTGAGCTCTTATATTTAAAACTGCTAAATACTTGCTAAATATTTTTGAATCTTTGATAGAATGTGTAAGTGGACTTTTTTCTATAATATAGGAGTTGGAACTCTAGGCAAGGATATTATTTTAGAAGGAAATGAAGACTATCCCCCAATATTTTTGTATCTCTTCCCTATGATCATCACTACCTCCACCTACTGCAAAAATAGAAATCTTCCTGACCCTAGGGAAACTACAACATTCCCAATTTTGGAATTGCTGATATTATAAGAGAAAAGCCAAGAAACAAAACAGAGGATAGTAGGTGAAGGGAGGGAAAAATAGGCGAAATCAGAGAAAGAGGTAAAGCATAAGGACTCTTGGGACACGTGGGTAGCTTAGTCCTTAAGCGGCTGCCTTCGGCTTGGGTCATGATCCCAGGGTCCTGGAATCAAGCCCTACCTAGAGCTATACATCAGGCTCCCTGCTCAGCAGGAAGTCTGCTTCTCCCTCTCCCACTCCCTCTGCTTGTCTTCCCTTTTTCCCTGTCTCTTTCTTTGTCAAATAGATAAATAAAATCTTAAAAAAAAAAAAAGACATAAGAAACTCTTAACTTTAGGAAACAAAATGAGGGCTGTTGGAGGGGAGGAGGATGGGGGATGGGGTAACTGGATGATAGGCATTAAGGAGGGCACGTGATGGAATGAGTACTGGGTGTTATATGCAACTGATGAATAATTGAACTCTACCCCTGAAACTAATGATACACTGTATGTTAATTAAGTGAATTTAAATAAAGTAAAATCTTAAAAAATAAAGCAATTAAGAATGAATAAGTAAATAAATAAATAAATGCAAATGCCATGACTTGCCCAATGGTCACAAGATAGATTCAGCTATTGCACTCAAGCACAGATAAAGTAGTTTATCCATATAGCATTTTTAAATTATTTTATTATAAAAATAAATTTTGAAGAAAGCAAAAAAGGTCTAACTCTAAAAGTCACATAGGAGAAGCCATACCCACAGTAACCAAATCCCCTGGGGGAAAATCGAGGTATCTTATCAATCTTTGTAAAAAATCCACTACTTTTCCAATAGCTTCTAATTCCCTGCCTTTCATTCATCATTAACTACTGCATCTGGCTTATTTACTCTCTTTGAAGGTAATAGCATGTATTCTTTTGCTAGGCTGCGATCAAAAATACCACAGGCCTGTGGCTTCAACAACAGAAACTCATTTTCTCACAATTCTAGAGGCTGGACTTTCAAGATCAATGTGTCAGCATAGCTGATTTCGTCTGTGGTTTCTCTTTGGCTTGCAGATAGCTATTGCCTCACTGTGTCCTCACATGGTCTATGGTCTTTATTCTGTATGCTCACATCCCTGGTGTCTCTTTTTCTGAGTCTAAATTTCCTTTTCCGATAAACACACCAGTCATGTTGGATTAGTGCCTATCCTAATGGACTTATTTCAACTTAATCACTTCTCTCAAGGCCCCATCTCCAAATAGAGTCACATTCAGAGGTACTGTTAGGCCTTCAACATACGAAGTTTGAGAAGATGCAGTTCAGCCCACAACACTGGCTTCCTGATCAATAAATCCAAAGTTCTTTCTCTGTCTTCCCCGTCCTCAAACTCTCTGTGTCATTTAATCCTCTTACTCCCTTCTTACTCAAAATTTTCCTCCCTTTCCCAGAGGAAAACACTAGTAGCATCTCTCATCTTTGAGCCTTTTTACATGTTAATTTTTTCTAATTAGAGAAATTTCCATGCCCATTTTACTTCTGTTCCCAGTTGAGTATCATTCCTTTGGGATGGCTTCCATGACTACCTTCCTCAGCTCACATGCACCTTCTATTCTCTGACCACAGCAATAATAATAATAATAATAATAATAATAATAATAATAATGACAAGATAATAAAAGGAGGTGCTAACATATATTGAGTAGTTTCTGTGTGGCTGGCACTATTCAAATTTCCTCACATGTACTAATTTTTTACAACCCAGAAAATACTATTACTATCCATGGTATAGAGAATAATACTGAAGCATAGAAAAGTAGGCTGTCACAATATTTCTGATAATGTCTGAAAAATCATCCATATAGGGGCACCTGGGTGGCTCAGTTGGTTGGGTGGCTGCCTTAGGCTTGGGTCATGGTCCCAGAGACCGGGGATCAAGCCCCGCATTGGGCTTCCTGCTTGGCGAGGGGCCTGCTTCTCCCTCTCTCACTCTCCCACTTGTGTTCCCTCTCTAGCTGTGTTTCTCTCTATCAAATAAATAAATAAAATCTTTTTAAAAAATCATCCATATACATAACAACACTCCTTTTGTGAGAGTTATTTTAATAATGGTGACAAAGAGATTCAATGTCTGAGCTCATTTGATAAAGTTCAAGCCATTCTGTTCCTTCCTTGCTCTAATTTGTACATCAACAGTGATATACAGGAAGAAAGTAGATTCTTCATCTGATCACTTTGAACCTGCCCCAAAGATTCAAATTCAACACAGAGATATACAGGGTATGTTTAGTTAATAAGTAATCAACAATGAGGGTTCCTTAGTTAAGTGAGTAAAATTTTTCTCTGTTCAATCCTTGGATAACATTTAATAATAATAATAATAAACAGCTGAGGGTAAGTTTGGTTAGCTTTTGTTTTCTTTTGAGTTTTTCTGTCCTTCCATAGAAGCCTAGCACATAGGATAATGGCCTTATTAATGCAAAGCATCTATAATTTAAATTATCTTAGTTATTCTCAATCCAGGTACTTAGTTCTTTTACATAAAAATCTTACATGAAAACACCAGAGCAAGAAAGGGTCACAAATATTTGAATTAGAAATGCTTATAATCTTTTTTCATTGGTAACTATGATATCTTGCTCAAATTATTTCATCTGTGGAAATGAGATAACATTGCCCATTTCATGGGACTGTTATGAAGAATCTGTCTCTTTTTTTGTCTGTCTGTCTGTCTGTCTGTCTGTCTCTCTCTCTCTCTCTCTCTCTCACACACACACACACACACACACACACACACACAAACTGCCCAGGCTAGGGACTGATACAAAGTAGGCAAAAAAAACGATATTAATTTTGTCCTTCTATAAGGACCTTCTGAAACCTGGTTACTTAATAATTTCAGGAGAGGGAAGCCTAGGTGGCTCAGTAGGTTAGGTGTCAGCTCTTGATTTCAACTCAGGTCATGATCTCAGAGTCCTGGGATGAAGCCCTGTGTCATGCAGCTCCGTGGGAAGTCTGCTTGTCTCCCTTTTCCTGCCCATCCCTCCACCCATACACACTCTCTCTCTAAAATAAAATAAATAAATTTTTAAAAAATATAATTGCAGGAGCAGCAGCTCTTTAGCCTGTCTTCACCTCATGGTGTATATCTTGAAGAATGTGACTGCATTATTCTACCGTTGCAGGTATTTTTTCCTTCCCCAACATTTTCTTAGTTTACTCATATAAGCAAATCTGAGGCCAATTTTTTTGTTTTCTTCTGAATTTCCCTGAATGTTTCCTGTTTTCTTCTGAAATGTTGAGGATTTTCAGACAATTTTTGATAATTATTTGCTACATCTTAATGTAATACTTCATATAAAAAATGCTGAGGGTAAGAAAAAGAAGAAATATTCTCTCTTCTTATGACAGAATAACTACATACATAGAAAAATATATTGGGGCTTCTGTGGGTGTATTGGATTATTGAGCAGTAGGTGATTTATTGTCAGTATGTGGCCTTACAGTCTATTTCAACAGTATCTCCAAAAATATCACCTGAATTTCTTCATTTATACTTCTTTCTTTTCTACAATGTATTGGTTTTCATTTTTATGAAACGGATTTTATTTTGTCTTATTTATAGTCACATAGTATTTGCAGAGCTGTAACGTTAATTTAAAGTCCTAAAACAGATAATGCTTTGGGGGCAGGATTGGTGTGTAAAGGTGAAAAATTCATTACCAACCTTGTATATGTTTCCACATGCATGACTCTGTAGCCACAAAGTACCATGTAAGTAACCAGATGGAGCCATCATGAGAAGATAGAATAAATTTAAGTAGATGACAGGGAAATCTGAATCTTTTGAAAAAATGTTTCCAGGGTGCCTGGGTGACTCAGTTGTTAAGTGTCTGCCTTCAGCTCAGGTCATGATCCCGGAGTCCTGGGATTGAGCCCTGCATCGGGTTCCCTGCTTTGTGGAAAGCCTGCTTCTCCCTCTCTCACTCCCCCTTGCTTGTTCCCTCTCTAACTGTGTTTTTCCCTGCCAAATAATTAAATAAAATCTTTCTTAAAAAAAAGAAAAAAATGTTTCCATTGAGAACATAAAACACAGGTAGAAGTTTATGAACCAATCAACAAATGTTTCCACACAAAAAGCAATCCCTTAGACAAGTAGACTTTTATTGCCTTTAGGGAATGTAGTTCAATGTCCATATTTGTAACAATGCCCTTAATATTCTCTTCTTAACCCTGATTCTAATGATACATTCTCTTTAGTTCCATTACCTGTACATATGGCAAATTTCCTTTTGTATATCAAATTCCACAAAAATAGGTGCCTGGGTGGCACAGTCAGTTAAACACCCAATTCTTGATTTCATCTGGGTCATGATCCTGGGGTCATCATCTCGGGGTCTTGAGAGCATACATTGCATTGGGATCTATACTCAGCAAGGAATTTGCTTAAGGATTCTCACTTTCCCTCTCCTTCTCCCCCTTCTCCTGCTCCTGTGTGTGCATGCACTTGCACGCTCTCTCTCTCATAAATAAATAAATACCTACACACATACATACATACTTACATACATACATAAATACATAGTCTTTTAAAAATTCCATGAAAATATGCATAAAGTACAATTTAAAATCATTGTCATTCATCTCATCTTTCTTTTACAGGTAAAATAATTTAATACTGGTAATGCTAGTCAGATTTTTATACCATGTGATTGGTGGATATCTGAAGCTATATAAACATTGTTATTAACAATTGTGATCAAGTAACAAGTGTAGCATTCTAATGTTCTCTTACTTGAATTCTTTAGAGTGGATTGAAATTTAAAGCCTCTTGCTCATTTGAATCCTTTTGGAAATCCTTAAGAAAATTTGTATACTCCTATGATTCATGTAAAAAAAACTTATTATAGTGGATTACCAAAGTAATTTTTCTAATTCTTGCTCTTGGTCTTAAAATGGAAATTGCAAACTAACAAGAGCTACTAGAGCAAGTGCTCATGTCATGCTGGATGATTTCTTGTACTCTTTCTAATGTTAGCAATGATTTTGCAAAGAAAATATGAATTACAGCCTTTTTTAAAAAAGATTTTATTTGTTTATTTGACAAAGAGAAACACAGTGAGAGAGAGAACACAAGCAAGAGAGGGGAGTGAGAAAGGGAGAAGCAGGTCTCCCGTCGAGCAGGGAGCCTGATGCAGGGCTCGATAACGGGTCTTCAGGATCATGACCTGAGCCAAAGGCAGTCGCTTAACCAACTGAGCCACCCAGGCTACGATGGAGAAACTGAGGCTTGGAAAAAGGAAATAACTTGATGAAGGTGACACAACTAAGAAATGGCAAAGCAGGAATACTGAGTCCAGTTCTCTGGGTATACACTCCATTTACCCCATGGCATAACTTTTGCAAATGATATCTCAACTAATAAGTATAATCATTTAATATCCCAGCAGCATCCCTTTTCCCCCATTCATCTCTAAGTGTCATCTGGCATAATTTTCAATTTAAATAAGTTTACATTTTACACATTACCAAAATTTTTATAAAAATCTCATTAGGAAATCAAAAACACTTTGCTATGTTGCAAATATGACTAAAATTTCTGACTTAAAGAAATTAATATTTTTAAGAATTTAGTCACTTTCATTTCAGAAACCATCATTTGGATTGTGTATATTTTATGATTTATTAATACAATTGATCCTCCTTTCAATACAACTCTCCCTATCTCAGATAACAATATCTTTAATTTTAGATAACAAATATAAGTAGTAATTTTTTATTCATGCTACGCTTTGCACATAAATATATTCATAAATAGTAATATATTAATAAGTTATGATTGAGAAATTAAATGAATTATGTACATTTTAATTTTTCAGACTGTAACTGGATATAATATACTTTCTTCTATGATTTTTTTAATTATTTTGTTTTGTTTAGATATTTTTACTCAAATTATGCTCTATGTTTTTCTTTATAGCATTCTTCATAGGGAAAATATTATTTTTTAATGGTATGTGAAGAGTCTAAAATGAGCTTTAGAAAGTTCAGCCTTGTCCCTGACCTTTGCAAGTTTACAGTAGAAGACAACATGATTCACTTTCTATTCACTATGCATGTATCACTGAAATATGTAATCAGGACATCATTTATCTTGACACCTCAACTATCTGAAACAGAGCCGAAATCTAAAAGTTAAAAGAAGAGGAAGGAAGGAAGGAAGGAAGGAAGGAAGGAAGGAAGGAAGGAAGGAAGGAAGGAAAGAAGGAAGGAAAGAAGGAAGGAAGGAGAAAGAAAGAAAGAAAGAAAGAAAGAAAGAAAGAAAGAAAGAAAGAAAGAAAGAAAGAAAGAAAGAAAGAAAGAAGGAAAGAAAAGGAAAGAGAAAAGAAGGAAGAAAGAAAAGGAAAGAGAAAAGAAGGAAGAAAGACAGGAAGAAGGACAGGAAGAAAAAGAGAGGAAGCAAGGAAGAAAGAAAGAAAAGAGAAGTGCTGAGAGGGGAGGGAAGGAAAAGAAAGGGAAAAGGGAGGGAAGAAAAGGAAAAGAATAAAAGGAAACAAAACAAAAACTCCTTAGACTGTATCATCTCTTAGGAAGCTAAAGTTGGTGCTACAAACCTACAGCTATGTTCCTGGTCACCTCAGACCTTAGAGTCAATTCAATTTTACAGTAGACCTAATTCTAATTAGCTTGCCTCATCCCCCTCACTGTTCCATTTCCCTCTGTCCTCCCCCACATATTCCTTTGGGATCTTTTAGTTTTACCTCCCTGGATCTCATGGCATCTGCCCTGCTTCTGTATAAGCTCCAGTCCTCATTCCGTTTCTCCTGACCATGGTAACCACCTCTTCAGTTGCTCCAGTCTCAATCATCCTCTCAGGTTTCCTTCACCAAAGTGGTCCTACTGTAAAGCTAATGAAATCATAGCCAAACCTTCTGACTTAAATCTTAGAAGGATTCCCAATTACTACAGAATTGAGTGAGAACGCCTTAACATGGCATACAAGGCTCTTCATTCATTGGCTCCTGACACTTGGAGACCAAATGAAAGAGAGCAAGTAAGGATGGAGAGAACCCTCTAGACATGTTCACAAGGTATTGCCGTGAGAGGGGAGGGCCTCTGGCTTGCACAGAGCTCTAATGTGGCGAGTGATCTTCAGAGTGACCTTCATTCAGAGAGACTCCTCAGTGTCTAGTCTTCATTGACTTTTGAGAAAATAAAGAGTCAACAAGATTAGGACAACCACTCTCTCTTGGCCTAGCATAATTTTTCAATCGGTTAAATTGAATTGATTAAATGTTTTTATTATTTTCAGAGCATAAATTTTCTATTAAATGCATATTGGTGAGACTTTTTTCAACCTCCAAAATCCAATAATTTCCATTGCTTTAGTAGAAAATATATTGCATATGAGTATATTGAAAATTATAGTCTAATACCTGAAACTGATATGTGTTGAGCTTTGTTAAGCTTTTATTGAAAATTTATTAAAAGGATTTTGAAATGTTTTATTACATAAGTTTTAACATAGATTATTTTCAAAATGTTCAAAAGGACATCGAAAGTCTCAGTAACAGGGGTGCCTGGGTAGCTCAGTTGGTTAAGAATCTGCATTTGGCTCAGGTCATGATCCCAGGATTCTAGGATTGAGCCCTCCTTTCCTTCTGCCCCTCCTCCTGCTTGCTCTCTCTCTGTCAAATAAATCAGTAAAATCTTTAAAAAATAAATAAAATAAGACTCAGAAACAATTTGAGTCAAGGTTTAAGCAAATAAAGTCATTTGGTAATATGGTAATAATCGTGGTAATAATCAAATTGCTCTATTTTTCTATAAAAGAAAAATGCAGCATCATTCTCTATTTTTGTTGTTTATTTTTATTAAATATATATGCAAAGAAGATAGGAACCTTAAAATGTATTCTCCATTATTCTAGAACATGATCCTTATTTGATTTTTGGTTTATTTTGTCATATTTCTAAAGTAGATAACTTATGATAACTATAATTTTTCATGGAGAACAAAATAGGTGAAAAATAAGATACACGACAGCCCTATCTTCTTACATGTCTCATATAAGGCAGCCTGAGGGTACTCAATGGCCTGAGGGTAAATTTATACTTTAGGGATTGACAAATCCTTGACAATGGAATTATCAGTGACTTAAATTTTGTGAAAATTCTGCTTAAAAGTCAAATAAAAGTCAGACTCTCTTTTTGAGGTGGGCAACAGGCTAAGGGACTCAATAGCTTTCCATTGGAGTTTTCTCTCTGATTTTTCTGGTCCTTCATTTGGGCCCAAGATAGACTCTGCACCACCCTTACGGTATAATACAATACAATATAAGCACCACATTAGTCACAGAAATGACATTATATCAGGTATACATAAAAATACATACATATTAAGGAGGGCACTTGTGACAAGCCCTGGGTGGTACATGTAAGTGATGTAAATTCTACTCCTGAAGCTAGTATTACACTATATGTTAACTAACTGGAACTTAAATAAAAACTTGAAACAAGCAAACAAACAAAAAGGCATATATAAAATCACAGGAAACATGTCCCTAGCACATAGTAGAAGCATCTACCCTTCCCTGTCAGGATGCTTCAACCACAAGGGTCAGAATAACAGACTAAAAGTGGTTCAGTAGTAGACATTTATTGTCATATAAAAGAATTCTGGCAGTAGAAGATTTCAGGGAAAGTTGAGCAATTTCAAAGAATCCATCAGGGACCCAGTCTTGCTCTGTCTTTTTCTTCTCCAGTCCCTGGAATATCTATAGTGTTTCTTCTCACAGTTGCACAATTGATGTTATACTTATAACTACAACCATCGTGTTTACATTTGACAATACCCAAAAAGAAGAAAGACTGGTTCTCTCTCTTCTCTCTCTCCCTTGCCCATCCCCACATTTCTCAAGTCAGTAGGGTGCATAACCTAAAATTAAGGCCAAATATTATATGCTGTCTTAACATCTGGAGAAACTAGGAGGGCCTCCTATGGCCTAAAAGTTCCCTCTCCATACAGTTCCCATGTATAAGGTCCTATAGCCAAATCTCTTTATCAAGGTGACCAGTGCAATTCCTATTATCCTAAAGTAACAAGTTTCAGTTCCTGCCAGCCAAACTATTCAAACAATCCAATCACATCTTCCTCCAGGAACCAGGGAGCACCACACTGTCTTAAAACTATAGAGCTTGTCATCCACAGCCCTTGGGGGCCCACTTTGTTTTGTCAAGTGCGATCACTACCACATAACTTGGCATGGCATGGCGTCATCCTCCCCTGGGCTGTGAGTATACATAACTAATAAACTTCTGTTAACCTCATCTGTCCAGTGTCATGTGCTCAGCCATCCCCATAACCCTAGGATGGGACTCCCACACTACTTCACCAAAGAAATAAATTGGAGGTAATTGAAGGAAATCTTTCCCTGATTTTCCTCAGAGAAGTTCCCCTGGTTGCTTTATGTCTCATCCACCAGAAACAAATCACACAGCAATCCCTGACCTAATCATTGACCCCCCCCCCAAAAAAAAAGTCTAATAATCATGATTGGCCTAGACTCATCAGGCACCATCCTCTGCAGGCTGCTCAGGGCTATCCGATGTCAGGACAAAACGGGGGTTCTATTAGCTGAGAAGAGGCGATGGCTGTTGGGGAGGAAATCACTGTATCATTACAACCGTTTTGTCAAAAGCCTCTCATCTGCCTTTAGCACTGCTAGCATTTTCTCTGCAAAGAAGGGCAACACTAACAGGTCTCTTCTAAATATTGAATGTCTGGTACTTCTGATTCTGCCAGTACAAGTACAGTACAGTAGCAAGTACAGTAATAGGTCAAAGGCTAGTAATGGCTGCGAGGGGATAAAAAGGAGGATAGGCAATAACATTAGCTTTGCTTGTATTCAATCCTCCCAATCTTTCTGTGCAAAATATACTACCATCCACATCCCACTGATGGAGAGTTAAAGCTCCGCACATTAAGTTCACAGACATCCCATACTAAGTGGTGGATTCGGTGAGTCTTTCTAACCACAGAACTCAAGCTCTCTTGTCACTGCACAGTTCTGCCTGGCTTAAACATGACCCCCAAAGTCCCAGGAGGCTGCTGAAGCTGAAAGAATAAGCTGCTGACAGGAGAGAATTTGCTGTGTGGGTATGAGATGTGAGTAAATGAGGCCCTGCGGGTTCTTCAGAATGAAGCAAATAAGAACCCACAGGAACAAAGCAAGTTCTCCTCCACAGCTGCATCAGATTTCCAGTCAGCTCTCAGTCATCCGGGAGCTGATTAAAAGCCTGAGGATTCAAGTTACTTCTATTTCCTTTCCCACCAGACTCCTACATTTTGGTCGTTCTCCTAAACAGGAGGGAAACAAATGAAAATATGTTTCTTATCAATGAATCACCCTTTGCAATTAATTAATAGATTTGATAATATTCCCTGGAAAAGGCTTAGTTTAAGGGCTCTGAGGATGTCTGTGGATTCTAAATCCATAACTCTGTGAGGACAGATGTAAAGGGTTTATTCTAATTCAACAATCTTCTAGATCTTTCCTTCCAATATTTCTAACCACTCTTCTTCAGAGCTCTTATCTGAATCTATTTCATAACGGAATTAGCAAGGTAAGTGAGAAAGTAAGGAAAAGTAAGCACATTTGTATAATCAAACTAAAAGTAACTGTTATATTACACAGAGAGGGAGGGAAGGAGAGGGAAAGAGAGAGAAAGAAATCCAAGTGTTACAGGCTGAATAATGACCCACAGAGATACCGAACTCCTAATCCCTGGAACATGTGAATGGTACTTTATACAGTTCAAGAAGCTTTGCAGATAAGATTAAAAAGATCTTGAGATGGGTAGATTATCCTGGATTATCTGGGTGAGCCATATGTAATCACAGTTTCCTAAGAGGGAGGCAAAAGGAGACTTGATCCCAGACAAGGGAAAGGCAAGGCAGTGAGGGAAGCAGAGACTGGAATAATATGCATTGAACATGGAGAAGGAGGAGAAGGAGGTCACAAACCAAGGCATAGAGGCAGCCACTAGAAGCTGAAAGGACAAAGAAATGAATTCTCCTCCTGGAGCCTCCATCAAGCCCTTCCCACACCTTGACTCCAGTTCACTGAAAGTGATTACAGACTTGAGGCCTCTAGAACTGTAAGAAAATGAATTTGTATTCTTTTAAGCCACAAAATTTGTGGTGATTTGTTAGAGTGGCCATAGAAACTAATAAGTGGTGTTTCACTGTGTATTCATTTTTAAATAATAATTTCAAAAAATAGAAAAAGAAATAGGCTTAAAAAAAAAAAAGAAATAGGCTTGAGACAAATGACTGACTTTGAGTATCAAGTCCTCCAGTTATTGCCTGTGTGATCTTGGAGAGTTCACTAATTTAAGAGGCAAATTATTAAACCTCTCCGAAGCTCTTTACACATCCTCAAAAGGGGTAATAAGGACTACTGTAGTGGAATTCTTCAGAGAAACAGAACAAACAGGATGTATATATATAGAAAGAGAGAAACATTTACTTTAAGATTTTTATTTATTTATTTGAGAGCAAGTGCATGCGTGAGAGAGAGAGGATGAGAGAGAGAGAAACAGCATGAGAGGGGAGAAAGTCAGAGGGAGAAGCAGATTCCCTGAAGATCTGGGACCCCAATGGGGAACTTGATCCTGGTAGTCCGGGATCATGACCTGAGCCGAAGAGAGTTGCTTAACCAACTGAGCCACCTAGATGCCCCAAAAGTTTTACTTTAAGGAATTGCTTCACAGAATTGGAGGACATCACAAGTCCCAAATCAGCAGGGTAGGCTGGCTGACTGGAGACTCAGAGAAGGATTGTAGTTCAAGTCAAAGACAGTCTGTTATCAGAAATGCCCCTTCCCCTGGAGAGGTCATTGTTTTCCTATTAAAGCCTTCAACTGATTGGATGAGGTCCACCTACATTATCTGGTTTACTCAATGTGTACTGATTTGAATGTTAATCTAATCTAAAAAATAACTTTATGGAAACATCTAGAATAATACTTAACCAAACACCTGGGTACTGTGGCCTAGCCAAGTTGACAGAAAATTAACCATCACGACTGTGTTATGAAATTATTATGGGGCGGCCTGGGTGGCTCAGTTGGTTAAGCGACTGCCTTCGGCTCAGGTCATGATCCCGGAGACCCGGGATCGAGTCCCACATCGGGCTCCCTGCTCAGCGGGAAGCCTGCTTCTCCCTCTCTCACTCCCCCTGCTTGTGTTCCCTCTCTGGCTGTGTTTCTCTCTGTCAAATAAATAAAAAATCTTTAAAAAAAAAAAAGAAATTATTATGAAAGTAAATGAGAAAATATATGTAAAATAAAAAGCAAGGTAAAATCATATGATATTATTAATATTACTGCTTGTGAAAAGGTAATACAAGGGGCATGATATACTACAAAGGGCAAGAGTTTTGGAATCATGCAACTCTAAATTCAAAAGTTAACTTGATCATTCTCTGCACTTATGATTTTGTTGACCTTAAACTCTCTAACCATCAGTTTCTCCATTTATCAATATGATTAATAAAACCTAGCCATTAGTGTATGTGAAAGTTAAATATTAATTCAAATTACATAATGAAAAATGTATTGTGCTAGGTGGAAATATATTTGAATGTTCCTACCATCTCTCTTTTTCTTTCATCCTCTGCCTTTCTGCCCCTCACAGCCTTCACTGTACCTGGCATGTCTGTGGTCTCCATTGTCACCACTACCCATCTGATAGGACCTGAGGAGAAGGTGAGGAGGGAGGTGGGCAAGGTCAAACCGTTTGCTACTGAGTGTTTTCACTGAAAACACAACGTTCTGGAAAAATCTACTTTAATAAACACTCTTTTCATGAAGTGATTCCCATATCCTGACCAATGACCCCCACTAGCAAGGATGTGCTGATCTGGTTTCAACAAATTCTATTAAGAAAAAAATGTTGTAGACAGATGGATTCCCAAGACTGTGTATGCTGAAGTCAGCCAATTTGGCAATTACATTGTAATTTTCAATCCGTATTTATACTTTCTACTGTAACTGTGTCCAGCAAGATCTCAGTGGAATTTAAGAGCAGGCAAAGTGGAAAGAACACTGGCTCTGGGGTCATTCTGAGCTTGATTTGGATCCATGTTTAGCCATTTTTGAACTCTATGATCCCAAGCAAGATTCCTGAGCTTCATTTCTTCCTTTGTAACTGGAGATAGTAATCATACTACTGTTCCAAATGGCCACAGGCATTAGAAATAATCACTGTAAGGTATGTAGCACATTAAAAAAAAATAAAAGTTTTAACAATATACTGTTTTCATTAAATGGGGTTTTCTGGAGCCTGAAAAGGACTCTAAGCAATGGGTTTGAGTTTAAAGGATATCAGAAAGTCTCAGTGAACTATAGAGTGTAGGATAAAATGTAGAGCTCAGCAGACAGCCAGAATAAAAATGAAAAGCAATATCACTCCTGCTGAGAGATAGTCATCTCACTTAAAACCAAAACTAATAAAGTATTTGTGAGATTTTCTCAAGTTCGTTGTGATACAAAGCTCCTGATATCTAAAGAACAGAAAGAAAATTTCAGTAGTTTCTGGCTTTTCCAAGATGACTAGAAAAGGACTTCCCTCTGTCTCCATGGAATCTATGTGACTGGGGAGAAATAGACCTGGCCTGGGATAGAAGACTTTCCATTTAAGCTCTGCCAGCAAGTTCTGGTGGGGTAGGACAATTTTCCAAGACAGAGAGTACACAAAAGACAAATTCAATCACTCTCCCAAGGATACAGGTATCATAATTAGTTTGACTATAAATAACCCCAACTAATACTGGTTTAAGCAAGACAGAAGAGGTAGTCAGTCTGGGGCTTCTTTGGTGCTCCACAATCCTCATCCTTTCCACTTTGCACTTTGTACATTTCATTCTCAAGATTGCTCATGGTCCAGAAGGTGTCCTGGAGAGCCGACCATCATGTTCACATTCCAAAGAGCAGTAAGGCAGAAAGAAGAGAGGTCTGAAAAGAGTTCATCTCCTGTTGAGTCAGCAGCCTCCCAGAACCTTATCACCTGGCCAGATTAAACCTCTAAGAGACAGAAAATATGATATTATATATTGGCATATTTATTCTCCAAATAATATTGAAGTGTGATTACTAAAGGAAAGGAGATAAAGAAATATGTGATGGCAGTCCAAGAAAGAGATGGGAAATAGACCGACAGCATTTTTCACTGCATGCTTTAGTGCTGTTGGTTTTAAAATGTGCCCTAAAATTTTTTGATATTTCTCTCTTCCAAAGACTAATTCCCCTCCTCTTGAGTGTGAGCAATGTTGAGTGATTCAAATGAATAGAATGTGATGGAAGTGGTTGTATTAGACTTTTGAGACTAAGTCATAAAATATATTGTATTTCTCCCTCTCTCATTACTTGCTCCCGAGAAGGGAGGACATTCAAGGAATCTAAGGAGAGGCTCACATGG
Source organism: Spilogale gracilis (assembly GCA_004023965.1). Classification (NCBI taxonomy): domain Eukaryota; kingdom Metazoa; phylum Chordata; class Mammalia; order Carnivora; family Mephitidae; genus Spilogale; species Spilogale gracilis. Next base: position 22,937 of record PITA01019297.1, on the reverse strand, counting down.
CAAGGAACTAAGGCCTCCTGCCAGCAGCTATATGAGTGAGCTATCTTGGAAGCAAATCCCTGAATCCCAGTCAAGCCATCAGATAACTGCAGCCCTTGCCAACATCTGGACAGCAACCTGATGAGAAACCCTGGGCTAAAGCCACTCAGCTAAGCCATTCCCAGATTCCTAGCCCATAGTAACTGTTTAAGATAATGAATACTTGCAAATTTAAGCCATGAAAATCTGGGACAGTTATTTAATTAGCAATAACTAACACCAATGGCTAAAAATACCTAGAGATTAAAAGGAGATCTGTCATGTTTAGCCCATTTTTCTAGTCATCATATATTTATTGAATACTTATTATGAACCAGACATTGTTCCAAATATCAGGATACATTCTAGTAGACAATAAGCCCCACTCAAGTAAATAATACATGGGATGTCATGAGGAAAAATAAATGCATGTTTATAAGTCAGAGTCTTAAATGCAGACAATAGAAGTTGCTAGCTGTCTCAGCAGGAAGGAATTTATTAAGGACTACTAGAAAGGTCACACAACCATCCCCAGAACTATATTACAAAACCGACCACATAGGAAGTTGCTGCTGCTACTGTTACTGTCATTTACCTCTGCACATCAGCAAGGCTGCTTCTCTCCTGCCAAGCCAGGAGCTTGTGGCTTCTGCTGACACTTGCATGAGCACAGTGAATGCCTGCGTTCAGCCTGTTCGTCGCACAGCTGCCTTCCAAGTTAAAACCTTCATCTGGTTAGAGGTATCTGGACTCCATTGTCAAGAAAGCCTTGTAAAAAATTTTTTTACATTTGGAAAAATTAAAATATGTATTAGATTCGCAATTTGAGATATTAACAAATTGAGGAGAAGAAGTGTTAAATATTGGGGGAAATCGTGGGTGACATATATTCACTATGCAGGCATGCTAGAGGGTAAGGGGTATGGTTCAGGGGAGAATTTTCTGAGAAGGTGGTATTTGAATGAGGACCTGAAGAAAATAAGGGAGCAAGTGCAAAGGCCTTGTATATGAAATAACGTATTTGGTATTTGAGAAACAGAAAATAGGTAAGTGTGTCAAACAGAGTAAGGGAATAGAAAGAGGAATCTAAGACAATGAATGAAATAGTGGAGAATAGAGCTTTGTTGACTATAAAAGGGATCCTTTAAAGCCAGTTTCTCCAAACTGCTGTTTGTTTAAATATAGGTTATTTATTTATAAATTGAGAGCAGGGGAAAATTTCTTGAATTAAGCTTAACATTAATAGTCATTCCTAACCTTGCTCATCAGCATAAGTTGCAGTCTTCTAAGTCTGCAGTATCTAAGTCATTCCCTTCCCTCCCACCTTGCCTACATTTCTCTGAATCTAACTAGTATGAACTGATTCACTCTCCTTAGAATGAATTCCTCTTCTGGAGATTTCTTGGCATCTTCTGTTAATAGGACTCTGGCATCCTGTCCAAATCAACTACTTTCTTAACTCCAGCATGAGCCTGTGATATAGCAAAAAAAAGGGGGGGGGAGGACTTTGAAAGAAATAAAACTGGGAATCAAATTAAGGTATATAGTATGTAAATATATTTATTTTGGGGTGGAAGAGAGAGTTGGTATGGGACAAGGGTCTTGAAAACCACCCCAATGTTCTTGAGAGTCACTTACTTCATGGCTGTGGGTGAGATACTTACTAGAATCTTCCCAGAAATTATGAAATATTATAATGGCTTCCCAATAAACTCTAAGAAACTATATACTCTGGTCACCTAGGCTAAGAACACTGGTGGCTGTTTTTATAAATTATGATTCCCCACTTTCCCCCAAAGATATAAAGCCTCTAGTTCTTTAACTTAACTTCTCAAAACTGGAATACACAAAAGTTAAGTTACTTCTAACTTTTATTTTTCTGACTTAACCTTGATGGACAGGAAAAAAAAAAATGACCATTCCCATGTTTATGCCCATACTGTAACATATAGAGATACTGATCATAGTATTTGTAACACTGTATTGTACTTATTTATTAATGTGTCTATACCTCTCCCCTAACCTCTATGTAACACACTTAAAAGAGATGGTGCTTTTTTAATTTTTGTATCTCCCACATCGAGCATGATCCTTAGAATAACAGGAGTAAAAATAGACTTTATTTTTAATGTTGTGAACCATAATTGTCATGGTATGAACCATAATTTTTAATCAGGTCAAGGAATTTTTCTTCAGGATACTGGGGAAATAGAAGACAGGACATAGCCCACTTCCCACAAGTAACACAGGAGTTCATTTAAAAAACTTCCTCACACCTGGTAGCTCCTCTTTCCAAGGTTTGTCCTGCCCTCTAAGCAACAGCAAAAGGGAAAAGTATACCTAAATCCTCTGCAGTGTCTGAGGAATCTACCTCCTTCTCAAATGAACAAACATATACACATTGACATGCACAAACACACTTTTGTTATACATATCCAACAATCACATTTCATCAACCACTCAAGCTGCAGGCTCAGTTCACTAATTAAACATTCATTCCAAAATTCACTTTATTATCTTTATCTTTCCACAACACTTGTATAAAAATTTGATTCACAAGTGTTTTACCTAATTTTTTAAATGTTAAAAAATCAACTCAGAAGATCATTTATTTAATGTATTTCCTTAGTAATCAATAAGCATTTTCTTTCAAGCAGTCTTCCCACAATAAAAAATGTCAGCTGTTCCTATATACAGAGAGTGAAACTCAACCATTCTTTTACACCATACACAAAGATAAACTCAAATTGATGAAAGACCTCAAGGTGAGGCAGGAGTCTATCAAAATTCTAGAGAAAAACATAAGCAGTAACCTCTTCGACATTGGCCACAGCAAATTCTTTCAAGACACATCTCCAAAGGCAAAGGAAACAAAAGTGAAAATGAACTTCTGGGACTTCATCAAAATAAAACCTTCTGCACATCAAAGGAAACAGTCAGCAAAACAAAGAGGCAACCCATGGAATGGGAGAAGATATTAGCAAGTGACACTACAGACAAAGGGCTCATATCCAAGATCCAAAAAGAACTCCTCAAACTGGAAACCCCCCCCCAAAAAAGATCATCACATCAAAAAATGGGCAGAAGACATGAGCAGACACCTTTACATAGAAGACATACAAATGGCTAACAGACACATGAAAAAAAATGTTCATCATCATTAGCCATCAGGGAAATTCAAATCAAAATCACATTGAGATACCACCTTATACCAATTAGAATGGCAAAAATTGATGAGGCAGGAAAAAACAAACGTTAGAGAAGATGTGGAGAAAAGGGAGCCCTCTTACACCTCTGGTGGGAATGCAAGTTGGTATAATCACTTTGGAAAACAGTGTGGAGATTCCTTTAAAAATTAAAAATAGAACTACCTTATGACCCTGCAATTGCACTACTGGGTGTTTACCCCAAAGATACAAATATAGTGAAAAGAAGGGCCATATATACCCCCAATGCTCATAGCAGCAATGGCCACAATCACCAAACTGTGGAAAGAGCCAAGGTACCCATCACAGACAAATGGATTAAGAAGATATGGTCCATATATACAGTGGAATATTACACATCAGAAAGGATGAATACCCAACTTTTGTAGCAATATGGATGGGACTGGAGATTATGCTGAGTGAAATAAGCCAAGCAGAGAAAATCAATTATCATATAGTTTCACTTACTTGTGGAGACTAAGGAGTAATGTTGAGGACACTAAGAGAAGGAAAGGAAATGTGAATTGGGGTAAATCAGAGAGGGAGAGGAAGCATGACAGTCTTTGGAGTCTGAGAAACAAACTGACAGTTTTGGAAGGGAGGGGTGTGAGGGGATGGGTGAGCCTGGTGGGTATTAAGGAAGATACAGATTGCATGGAGCCCTGGGTGTGGTACATAAACAATGAATCTTGGAACACTGAAAAAAATAATAAAATAAATTGTTAAAAAGAAAGTGTCAGCTGTTTCAACTTGCCCAACGTTTGGTAGACAACAATGTTTTGGTTCCTGTTTGGCTATACTGGATGACATTGATCCCCCAACTTCTGAGAAATTGGCGAGCCCTCATGGGAATTACAGTGTTTGAGCAGAGTAGGTTTCTTTGCAGTGTGGCCATTTAAATGTCTGTATTTTCTACCTCATTGGGATCATTCAAAAATTGTTTGTTCAGTGAATGAACCAATGAATGAATGAAAATCAAGCATACCCATACCTACACTTAGGAGTCTCTCTTATAGTGCCAAGAACAGAAAGAAAATGAACATTGATTGATCTCTATTGAATGATAGTAGTTTCATCTACCTTATATGAACTAGATACTATTCTAGCATGAACTAGATACTATTGCATGAACTAGATATTATCCTTGTCATTTTACCAATGAGGAAAGTGAAGTATTGAGAGGTCATTTACATATCAAATAAATAAAAGAATTAGGATTTGGATGTAGATCTATCTGGCTCCAAACCTCCAACTTTTTCCATGACAACTGCTTCATCCTGCTTCTCTAATTTTTATGATTTTTTTAAGACTTTCTAATGAAGACAGGTGCCTGAGTGGGTCAATCAGTTAAGCACCTGCCTCTTGATTTTGGCTCAGATCATGTCAGGCTCTGTGCTGGGCGTGAAGCCTGCTTAGGATTCTCTTTCTCCCTACCCCTCTACCCCTCCCTCTCCCTCTCAGGATCTCATGTTCTCTCTTTGTCTTAAAAAAAAAAAAAAAGAAAAAGACTATATAACAAAGAATTATCTGTCAAATAATATATGTTACTTGTATATTCCAGGTTGTAAAGTTACCAGATGCACCCTATTTGTCAGATAAAGCTCAGAATTTTCAGTGAGAGCCTGGCCCACAGTAAACATTCTAAATATTTATCAAATATAAAAAATAAGAAAATAAGTGTTATGCTGTTACATTTAAACTGGATAAATCACAAAATAGAAAAATAAAACACATAGGATGCCCTAGCCATCTTATTCTTTTTTTTAATATCATCTTAGTCATTGATGCAAATGGCACCTTCATATATATTATGGCTCCTTGTCCAGAGTCTACCAGGTAATCAGAGTGACAAAGTGACAATGACTTCATGCAGTTGTCAGACACTGCTGAGAGATAAATAAGCTGCCCAGGCAACAGTACCAGCTATGCTTTTTATAAAGCCTCCCTTAAATTGTCAAATAACAAAAGTGAACTTTACTGGAGATTATTTGATCAGTGAATAACTATAGAGTCAAAAGAGATATCTTAAATTTGCTGCAACAAAAGTCTCTTATGACATAGCAACCAGTAAATAGATTAAGACAAAGGGACAAAATTATCTTGTTATTGTCCCTGCTAAGACATCCTTACTCTCTTTGTCCTTGAGCATAAATATAGACTAATATTTAAGCATCTAAGATTGTTGAGCACTAACCAAGTTGTGCTTTAATCATTATCTTTCATGTCCATTTTATAGATGGAGAAAAATGAACTTCAGATATTACCAAAGTTAGACACCTAATAAGTATCCCAGTGAGACTAAAACTGAAACAGTCTTACTCATATGGAACCAGCCTTTCATAGTTTCATTAGAAAGTTGAGAAATTCCTGAAATCCTGTGAACAATTTGTCCAGAAAATATTAGAATTATAAGGGCTAAGTCCTTCACGGTCCAACTACTCTCCTGCAAGTAAATTGATGCAATAATAATAATATATTAAATATGATATGTTTGTTTATTGCCTATCTTCTTCACTGAGATATCAGTTCCATAAGGACAGAGATCTAGTCTTTCCTGGTCAGAGTTAAATTAAACACTTATAATAGTGCCAACCACAGAATATGTGCTCAACAGTGGTTGAGTGAGAGAGTAAAAGAATAGAACTATTAGAACTATATTACAATTATTTTGAATTTTTATTTTAAATCATTCATGATATCCCTTGCAAATGTATGGCTTTATTAATGTCTGAGAGTATTGAATGTATCTTAAATACACTCCTTTTTCAAGATTTATATTTATTTGAGAGAGAGAGAGAAAGAATGGAGATGGGGAATAGTAGAGGGAGAGGGAGAGAGAATCCAGGCAGACTCCATGCTGAGCACAGAGCCCAACCCAGGACTTGATCCCACAAGCCAGAGATCACGACCTTAATTGAAACCAAGAGTTGCACACAACTGATTTGCCACCCAGGAGCCCCTAATGTATCTTTAAAATGAGAATTTGTTTTCACTTAATGAAGGAAGCATCATGCAGAGCCCCATTTATCATATGGAAAATATTCTTACTCAATGGCTACCATAAATTTTCAACTTAGTAAAATTTTTAAAAATGTTAAATTTTCAAAATATTTATATGACAGGCATTTAACTGCTAACTTTGTATTTTAAAAAGTATAGACATTATTTTTAAAACTGATCAAACAATCAACCATTTCTTTAATCAATCTTTTATAAAAGAAAGTATATTTTACATCCAAAGAACTAGGCAGGGCTTAATCTCAAAATAAAAGACAAGGCTTCCCCCCAAAAAATAATAAGTAATCTTAACACAACAATGTGACTTTATTCTTATTTTTCTCTATTTCCCAAAGATGGTTGTAATCTCTGATATGTGTTGGTACTGATCACCAATAACTAAAGCCTTTAAAAATTACTAATCATCATCAATGAAAAATCGATCAGTGTATTTCTTAAAAGTGTAGTTCAGATTCAGGAAATTACACTAAGCTCATTGTGTCAGACATTTTCATTCAACACTGCCAAAAATGCTTGGAGGCAATAATAAGCTCCATTGTGTGGATTAGAAAAGTGGCACTGGAAGAAAAAGTAATTATAAAAATTCACACATGGATATCGATCATGAAAAAAGCAATTATATGAATTCACACATGGACATCGACCATGAAAAAAAGAATTACACAAACTCACACATAGACACTGACTGTGTCTACGCTTCTACAATGTCATGTCTATCTCAGCTTTATATATATATATATTTCTGTGTTAAATATTTTCTAACTATCCTTATCCTCACTTCAATCTCTACTAAAAGGGGGACATTTATCTCTTTGTCTTTTCGGCCTTCTGCAACCTGATATTTACTTTTATCATAACAATTCATACTGGCCTTGCATTTGTCATGTATTTCTCCCAGGACCAGGCCATGTGTTCCTTGAAGGGCACAATCTTGTTATAGTCATTTAGTATCTCCAAAAGCAAAAATAGTAATACCTTGAAATTATCTCAATAATTCTTGAATGAATGAATGAATAAAGAAATATCTCATTTTGCAGGAAAAATGAACTTTCAAACATAGATATTCAAAATAATATTTAAGTTTACACTTGCCCTAGACCTGCCCACATAATTTTCCAAACATAGCAAAATACATAACCTCATTTTAGCAGATACTTTATCATCCAATAAATGTATATTTTCAATATACAGCAAAGGAGATTTTAGCTTTAAAGAACTTTGAGAAATTAAGGAGTTAAACACCATTAATTTATAGATAAAGAAATGGAGCCACATTGGTCATTTGATACAACCACTCACATAACTGAGTTGACAATCAGAGGCTACAACCTGTATCTCCAAACTCCCAATCTAGTCTTCTCTCTTCTACATCATGTCATTTAAGTAATAGTCAGATTTCTAGCTGATTATCCCCATCTAAAAATAATTCAGCCCCGATATTTATAATTAATTAAATATACTTTGCCTGGATTAAAATCCTTCAGCATTATGTTCTTGAATTTTAGTTATACAGTGCATATAACCTTGAGATATTTAAAGAAGATGTAGACAAATAACTGAGAGAAGTTCTAGGGAATTAATTTGGAGAAGGAGGAGGAGAAGGAAGGAGACAGATTACGCAGGTATTTTTAGGTCATAGTAAAGTCTTTAGGTTTGACACAATTTGGATAGAGAAGCAGGGAGAACAATGGGGAGGCAGGTAGTCAGTCAAGAGATGGTGGTGGCTTGAACTCTAAGAGATTAAGACATAGTCAGCTTCGGGACATCATTTCCTAATTAAGTCTGGGACACCAGAAAAAGAGAGGAATTAAAGATGATTCCAAGATTTTTGAGCAACTGAGTGAATAAAATGCTATTTGTTGTGATGGGGGACACTATGGGAGGAGTAGGAGCAGGATTGGCAGAGAGTGAGAAATCAGAAGTCTACTTTTTAGACACCTTAAATTTGGGATGCTAGAGACATCAAGTCAGCTATTAGAAGTAGTTTATGATTCAGAGGCAATTCCAGGCTGAAGACATATTTGGGATTATCTGCCTGTATTTATTCAGGTCCTGGGACAAGATCATCTAGGGTGTGATAGAGGTAGAGAAAAGAAGATAACTAAAGACAGAGTCCTGGGTTCTCCAACATTTGAAAAGAAAAGAAAAGGAATATACTACAGGAAAGGAGGACAAGTGATAGTGGTCCATCAGGGAATTCATGTGGAATATATCTAGAGCCAAATAAAGAAAGGGTTTCCAAAGGTGAGAGTAAAAAGCTCTATCATAGATTCTTGAAATGAGGATTGAATACCGACGTTGATTTCAGTAGGATGGAGGTCTTGAGTAACCTTTGTAAGAGTTGAATGGAATGATAAGGATGGAAACTTGATTTTTATGATTCCACTAGAGATTGAGAGGCAAGGAACACAAGATAGCATCTATAAACAACTGCTTCAGGAAGTTTTCTATAAAAGGAAAAACACAGGATCATGGCTGGAAGGAGACATGACATCTTGGGATGGTTTTTTAACATTAGAGATGTTTTTATGTTGATGGGAGAAACTGATAATTTAGGAATGACTGGATAATTATAGATGCAAACTCCATGAATAGACAGACAAGATCAGATGTAGTGTTCAGGTTGAAGAATTGACCTAAGATAGGGACACTAAGTGCTCCAAAACCTAGGAAGGGAGACTATAGATATGAGCTCAGAGGTACACATGCTAGTGAATTCAGTGGTAGAATAAGGAAATGTTCTTTACATTACTTCTATATTTCTCATGAAATCCAAAGCAAGTTCACTTACTGAGAATGTCAGAGGAAAAGCAAAGAACAGAAAACTCTTCTCTGGAAGTGAAACAGTGTTTGAAATGTGGAAAAAGTATACAGGAAAACGTAGGAAATTGCATTCTTAAAAAATGGAGTAGGAATCACATTCCCATGTTTCCATGTTTTGCCCAAATCATTAACTTTACAGAAGACCTATGTATTTCACAAAAGGATAAAAAATCTGAGGATAGAACTGAACTGCTTGTTCCAATTTCAGAATAAACTGAAATATGAGTTCCACAAAAGAAAAAAAATGGTTGTCTGCTTTGCTCACAGCTAAATCACTGTGTAAAGAACATTGTCTGTACGGAGTAGATAGAGGGAAGAGTCCAAAATTACAAGCTCTCAAGGGAAAAGAATACATAGAACTTGGAGTTTTAATTTCTCATATTACTCTATTATTCTTCTTTAATTTCTCATATTCTAAAACTTGAGTAGAGGCCCAGGTTAGATTAAAGGAACAAAAATTTTAGGATAAACTTCCAAGTGTGTTATATACTGAAAGACTCTTAAACCAAAATTGCTGTAAAGTGTTTGGCTTGAAACCGTAATATTTTTAATTAAAATTTTTTATCTATCTACGGTAGCAACAGAAATTTCAACATTTCTAATTATTTCACAGAAATGGATGACTTTCAGTGGTTATGAGTAGAGAAGAACAGAAGTTCTGTGACTCAACCACTGGAGAAGTTTAATCTCATTCTCTCTCACAAAGCTGGTCAATAAGCATGTGAAAAAAATATATAATTTTTCTAGCAAACATAGCAATGAAAAAAAGTTATAAGGCAGTATTTTCATCTATTAAAAAGACAATTAACATCCCTAAGCATATATGTTTCCCCTATTTTTGAATTATTTTCTTAGGATAAAGTTTTCAGTGTGGGATCATCAGATAAAAACCTATGAGCAATGTTATGACTTTGGAAATATATAGTTAAATTACTTCTGAAAAGTATAACAAATTACTATAGTGAAAGTACAAATTTTATAACATCCTGCCAGTGTTAGATTCTTGGCATTAAAATGACTTTTTAAAAAATTTAATATACAATAAAATGCACCTATCTGGGTACATGTTTTATGAGTATAAACAAATATATTTAGTCATGTAACCATGCCACAATCAAGATGTCAGACAGGTCCATTACTTCCAAAACTGCCCCTTTGTACTCCAGCTCCTGGAAACACTGATCTGTTTTCTGTTCTTTTAATTTGCCTTTTCCAGAACATTGTATCTTTGAGCATAAACTCCATGAAGTCTTTTGAAGCTGCCTTATTTTATTTAACATAAAGCATGTGAGATTCTTCCATATTATTGCATGAATCAATAGTCTATTCCTTTGAGAGTGGAGCAGTGTAAAGTGTTGTGTGGACACACCACAGTTTGCTTATTCACTGATGGCTTGGGTTGTTTGCAATTTTTAGTGATTATGACTAAATCTGCTATAAACATTTCTGTACAAGTTTTTATGTGAGTCTGGGATTATTTCTGTTGAATTAGTTGCTTTTGTTTTTTGCATGTGTTTTTTGTTTTACTTTGTTTTAACAATTACTTATCCCATATTTATTCTGAGGTTTTTAAGTTTCCTCAACACAAATTCAAGTTCTTGCAGGGAATTCTGGTACCCTAATTTGAGCAATGTAGACTTAGGTAAAGCCATATCCAATATAAATTACATAAAGCTCCTAGCACTTAATTGAAGTTTGGAAAGTACTAGAGATACAAAGATACTCGCATAAATAAAACTGTAAAGGCTTAAAATATTCAGATGGGTCATGTGTGTTCTTTTTTAAATAGTTTTTTCAACTTTCAAAATGTACTTGAGTGCTTCTGCTGGCTATGAGGAACATGTAAAAAAAACACAAAAACTCAAATTAAAACTTTCCCTAAATAACTTTAAATCTAAATGATCCACATCAATTTCCAACAATCTTTGTAATTCTAAAAATAAAGTAATAATTGTCCCTGCCCATAAGGAATTTACCAGATTCTCTAGAGAAAGTTTCCTTGTGTCTGGAGAGATAGGCAAGAATCTAGGGCAGAAGGCTAAGAATACAAAAGGAGTGCAACAGTTAGTAAGTACTAAAGGAGTTCAGAGCTGGGACTTGGGGAACAACTTGTGGGAGATAAAGGTAAGGGTGGAATTTGTTGTATCTTGAAGGAGAACCAGGACATTTCATTTGAAATTGTAGCCTTCACCTATCGCTGGTCCACATCAGCAATTTAGACAGGATTTGGGGGACTGATTCATTTCCCCGTCCTATACACAGCTGTAATGAATCATAACACCACCTAAGATAATTAGAAAATCCTTTTGGCACCCAAATCGCAAAATATAGTTGTCTTCACATCCAGAAAACATCATTAAGCGTCCTCTGCTAAATCTGTCTGATATTACCCACACAATAGATAACACAGCACTACTATCAAACTTCGAGAATATTAACAAAGAAGGAAGAAGGACTAATGAGTCATTCCATGTAAAGCCATCTGATTCCATTAGTACAACAAGTCAGATTAGCTAAGCCTCAATTCACATGTGATTTTGCGGGCAGAAAATAATAGCGTTTTCTGTAATGCTAAGGAAACTACATTTTTAGCAAGTTTCCCAAAATGTGCCCACCTGGCATACTGTATTTAAAAAAATCACAAAATCATCAAATATATTTTGGCACCAAAAAAAGTACATGAACAAACACATATCCCTTTCTGTTTTCCATCTGGCATTCTTTTTACATTTTTATTCCTTCCTGTTTCTTCACCTCCACCCCTCTCACTCCATAGCAGACATCAAGGAGCCCTCCCCCATGAGGTCCTCTGCAGCAGAGCCTGCTAGAGTTCACCAAAAGTCTTTCCCTCCTTTGCTTCCTGGGCACACAGTTAAATCCCATACCCTGGTCTCCTTACTGATTGTTTGGCATCATGAAACCAAGTTCTGGGAAAATGGAAGGTGGACTCGAGTGATATATTCTGCTTCTAGACCTGGTGTATAAAAAAAAGTCTTCCATACCCAAAGCTCCGTCACTCCTCCCATCCTGTAATAATTAAGATACCGGAAGTGGAAGTACCATGTGATGAAAGCCATCCATGTTCCAGAACAGCTGTTTGGAGCAGAGTCTCTTTACCAGTCGACACTGGACTGGGACATGAGTATAAATAAACTTTTACTGGGTCAAGCCTCTGAGATTTTAGGATTGTGTCATGCTAGCAGTTACCCGAGCTTAGAGTGTTTCTTCCATACACTAACACTATACTCTCCAGTATATGTATTTTTAACTTGGCTTCTTTTATCAGTATTAGAGTATATCAATGTCATAAGCAGCATGACTAATTTTTACCACCATCACAGAAGGTCTACCAACTGACTGGAGCTGAACTTTTGTGTCCTGTTATACTTCTGCTCTGGACAAGGAAATCTTAGTTTCAAGTCCTAGGGTCTTTCAGAAAGGAAAAAAAATCTAAAAGGATATGGACATTTATGCACACTGCTAGAGACTTCTTCCTGGATATTATTGACTATTTTCCATAGTCATTCGAGTATTTTTCTTATCTTTATTTTCCTTTTCATTACTGTTGCCTCCTTCAAGCAAAAAACAAGTTTTCATTATGCAGTCAAGCATAAATTGTAGATACGATTTATCTTACAGTGTATGGTCAAAACAGGTTAATTATTTTTAGCAAGAAGAAAACCACCATATTAAACTTTTATTTTAAAATCATTTTATAAGAACATATTTAATATAAATATCAAAATAATATCAATGCTTATATTGTAAAACTTGAAAAATAATACAGATAGGTTTAAGGAAAAAATAATCTCTTCTTTATTCTCCCTAACTCCCACCATTCCCACCAGCCACAACCAACCTAAACTTACTACTTTTTACCTTCAAAATCCACTTTATTGGATTTTTTACTATAAAAGGTTAACACGCTTCCTGAAACAAGTAAAACAATTTAACAGTATATGAAGATAATAATCTTTTTTTGATCCTCCTAGTAATACCTTCTAGGATTAGCCATGTTAGTAGTGTAGTATATATCCTTCCAACCTTCCTCACACTCAAAATAACCGAATACACTTTTTATGAAACATGGTCCATATTTTTTATTATAAAGTGAAGTTGGCATACAACATTATCTTAGTGTATAGTGATTCCTATCCATTACTATACATTCCCATACATTACTCAAGATTCACCACAACAGGTGCAGCGACTATCTGTCACTATATTGTTATCACAGTATTATTGACTATATATCCTATGATGTACTTCTCATCTCTGTGACTTACTTATTTTATAACTAGAAGTTTGTACCTCCTAATGCTCTTCATCCACTTTACTCATCCACCCCTCTCCTCTGGCAACCACCAGTTTGTTCTCTGTACTTATGAGTCTGTTTCTGTTTTTTGTTTGTCAATTTGTTTTATTTTTTAGATTTCACATATAAGTGAAATCAAATGGTATTTGTTTTTCTCTGTCTTACTTATTTCACTTAATACAGTATCCTCTAAATACTGTTGCAAATAGCAAGATCTCACTCTTTTTTATAGCTGGATTATATATATGTACACACATACACACACCCCACATCTTCTTTACCCATTCATCTATAGACAGACACTTAGGTTGCTTCCATATTCTTGTAAAGAATGCTGCAATAAACATAAGGGTACATATATCTTTTCCAATTAGTGTTTTTGCTTTATTTGAGTAAATAATTAGTAATAGAACTACTGGATCATATGTTATTTCTATTTTTAGTTTTTTTAAAGATTTTATTTATTTATTTATTTGACAGAGAGAGAGAGAGATCACAAGTAGGCAGAGAGAGAGGAGGAAGCAGGCTCCCTGCTGAGCAGAGAGCCCTATGTGGGCCTCGATCCCAGGACCCTGAGATCATGACCTGAGCCGAAGGCAAAGGCTTAACCCACTGAGCCACCCAGGTGCCCTATTTTTAATTTTTTGAGAAATCTTTACACTCTTTACCACAGTGGTTGCAGCAAGTCACATTCCACCAACAATGCATGAGGTTTCCTTTTTCTCCACATCCTTGTCAAACCTTATTATTTTATCCTTTTGATACTAACCATTCTGACTGGTATGACATGATACCTCACTGTGGTTTCAATCTGCATTTGCTTAATTATTAGTGACATTGAGCATCATTGCATGTGTCTGTTGGACATCTGTATGTCTTTTTTGGAAATGTATCATCATGTCCTATCTCACTTTTAAATCAATTTTTTTTCATGTTGCATTGTATGAGTTCTTTATATATTTTGAATATTAACCTCTTATTGAACATATCATTTGCAAATATCTTCTCCCATTCAGTAGAAGTGTCTTGCTTTGTGTTTTGTTTTTTGTTTTTTGGATTTGGGGGTTTTTGATGGCTTCCTTTGCTGTGCAAAAACTTTCTATTTTGGCAAAGTCCTAGTAGTTTATTTTTGCTTTTGTTTCCTTTGCCTGAGGAGATACATCCATAAATGTGTTGCTAAGGCTGATGTCCAAAAGATCACTGCCAATGTTTTCTTCAGGAACTTTTACGGTTTCAAGGCTCACATTTAGGTCTTCAATCCATTTTGAATTTATGTTATGTATGGTGCTAAAAAGTAGTCCAGTTTTGCCTTTTACATTTAGCCGTGCAGTTTTTCCAGCACCATTTATTGACGAGACTCTCTTTTCCCCATTGTATATTCTTGCCCTATTGTATATTTCTCCATTGTATACATAGGTTAATTAACCATATAAGCATAAGTTTATTTCTGGGCTCTGGATTCTCTTTCATTGACCTATGTGTCTATTTTTATGCCAGTACCTTATGATCTTGATTACTACAGTTTTGCAGTATATCTTGAAATCTGGGATTGTGACAACCCCACCTTTGTTTTTCTCAAGATAAATGTGGTCCATATTTTTATATATAACTAGTTTTTTTACTTAAATATAGATCATGGTATCCCTCAAGGACAGAAGATATAGCTATAATTCACTCTTTTAGATAGTGATCTCATATTTCATGGATGGTAGGAATGAAACAAATATTTTCAACCGTTCCCTATTGATAGATACTGACTTTCTTTTATAGTTTCCTGGGTTTGTCTCTGGGGGGGTAGACAGGTTGGTGTAGCAGCAAGCAGAGGGGAAAAATGGGTCACCAGGGCACACTGTACTGCCATAAACATACTTATATATGAGAGTTATATTAAAAATATTTAATGACCAGCATTGCAAAGATACTCACTAATCAGAATTGTTACCCAATCAATATGCTGGTATACCAGGTCATTCATAATTTGATTTTCAACTCTACTTCTGCATTCTTTCTTTTATATTGTGCTTGTATTTCCTTTTTAAAAAAATGTATTTATTTATTTGACAGAGAGAAACACAGCTAGAGAGGGAACACAAGCAGGGGGAGTGAGAGGGAGAAGGAGGCCTCCCAAAGAGCAGGGAGCCTGATGTGGGGCTTGATCCCGGGACTCTGGGATCATGATCTGAGCCGAAGGCAGATGCTTAATGACTGAGCCACCCAGGTGCTTGTATTTCAATAGCATAGCTTCCCCAAAGATTATTGTCCAAGTTCCAGTTGTCTATTGATGCCTAATTGATCCATGTGCAAAATATGCTCACTTCCTCCAAAATCCTTTGAAAGTTTCATATATTATGGCACCAGGCTTAATATGTAGGATCTTATCATCTAAATTCAATCCAGGAAAATTAAATTACTTATGCATGGTTCTTCAGATGTAGACTTCTTAGTATTCTTTGTCTCTATCTGAAGACCTGTGACCTAAGAATGGCACAACTATCATCAGGCAAAGTGACAGTAGCAAGATATTACCAATGGAGTCAGACATAGAGGAGCATGCAGAAGTACTATAAAGAGAAAAAGAACTCAAATCTTACATTAATTTGAGCTATTATGTTTTCCATAATTAATACTATACTCAAAAGTACTGAGATCTTGAAAGTGTCAAGGTATCATAGGGATTCGTTGATATTCATTTTGACATTGTGCTTTAGAGCATAGCTCTGGAGCTAGGCTCTGGGTTTTAATCCAGCTCTAATCTTCCCTGATTTTACAAACTTAGTTATTAATAACAAAGTTATTTTATGACTGTGCCTCAATTTTTTTATATTTGAAATGAGTATAATAATAGACCCTATCTTATGGAGTTATTATTATATTACATGATATAATATACATAAAATGCTTAGAACGTTACCCAAGAAATGGTAAAAATCCAATAAATATTTGCTACTGTTATCATTATTATTATTTAGTTGGCTTTAGAAGATAAAATATTTAAAAAGCATTTATCACAAGTGGCTAAAATATATATTACTTGGTGCTAAAAGAAGTGTGGTTTCGTGATCTGAAAAATCTGCTTGTGTGGAATGTCTCATTCTAATGAAGTCAAACTAATGATACATTAGTGTCCTCATTTCATAGATAAGGAAACAGACAAAGCTGAAAGAGGAGCTGATAATTCCTCAAGAAGTCTATCCTAAATTCCAGAACTCCTGCTCACTAATAAAATCCAGGGAAGGGGAGCCTGGGTAACTCAGTTCTTAAGCATCTGCTTTTGGCTCAGGTCATGATCTCAAGGTCCTGGGATTGAGACCTGCATTGGGCTCCCTGCTTGGCAGGAAGCCTGCTTCTCCCTCTCCCACTCCCTTGTTTGTTTTCCGTCTCTCCCTGTGTCTCTCTGTCAAATAAATAAATTTTAAAAATAAATAAATAGGGAGAGGGGTGGGGGGATGGAAGTGCTTGGTGGTGGGTACTGAGGGCACCTATTGCATGGAGCACTGGGTGTGGGGAATGGGGAATAAATCTTGGAACACTGGAAAAAAATTTAAATTTAAGTAACAATAAAAAATAAATAAATAAATAAATAAAATAATAAAATAAAATAAAATAAAATAAAATTCAGGGAAGGATTTAATTGTTCTCTTTGTCCCTCTGCACCATTCTTTTCTGAATGGTGTCTTCAAGTACTTCTTGCCAATCTGGTCTTCCTATTCCTATCTTCATAAATCTTTAATTTCCTTAAGTTTGTGGTTTAAAGTATTCTGACATTTTTTCCACTCACTATTTGTGGGATATTAAAATCAAAGGGCATCCTTTACAATGTAAAAATGTGAAAAACCTTGCCAATAATCATTTGGGAGCACTAAATCTCCTTAAGAATCTATTGAGACTATTGATCTTTTCTCCATAAAAAAATGCATGTACATCTGTATATAATTTCAGGAGATTCGTGTGGATTTTCCCTCAGCTGTTGATATATCAGTGAGAGTATCTACGAACCACAGTTTAAGAAACTTGATCTAAACACATTAGTAAGGTATGACTTATAAAGAAACATATTGTACTTTTTCATTTGTCTTCCTTCTAAAAATCATGAGCAAAAACAATTGCTAATACCACACATCCAGTTTATGTCGTCCAGAACTGGGCCAAAATCATCATCATGTACTACTTTTTCTAATCTATATGTTTCTATAGCAATTCTTGAGTTGTCAAGGCATTCTTAGATTTGACCCTCATGTAATTGTAGAATCTGTCTTCCAAGATTATTTTCCAAAATTTAATTTCTGTTTGGGATTTGATTTTTTAGCCAACAACTCAAATATTCAAAATAAAATACTCTCACAAAATTTTCTCAAATGATGTCTGTTCTGCTTCAGGCTTTACTTTCTCCATGGTGTTCCTGGGAAATGAAATGCCCTTTGCTTGAACTCAGTTATGTTTTGTCTTCTTAGAAGAGTCTATGGTTGTATGCCACACATCAGAAGAAGAAACACATCTGAAAAATTGCTAGAATTTGGTTTATTCATCAAAAAATGCTGGTTATGCATTTTCCCATAAATTTAATTTATATCTCATCCTTAATTTTTCTAAATTTACCATAAATGGTATTTACTTTTATATTTTATTTATAAAATAATATTTTATTTATGGATCTTTTTCATTTTCTCTAAAAAATTAACAAAATACCCTAAGAGATAGAAATGGAGAAACATATGATCTATGGAGGCAACATAAAAAGGCTTAAAGACATATTAAATGTTGTTTGTCGGACACCTTCATTTATATATACAGAAACTGGGGCCTAAGGACTTTGAGCAGCTTGCTGCAGTAAAGACCGAGTGGAGGAACTGTGATGGACTGAACTGCCACAAAGGAAGATGCAATGAAATGCTTGGTTTGCCACTTTTTCTTTAAGGATAAACACCAAAGTTTTCCACATCTAAACTTCAGCATGGCAAATAGTTTCTTCCTAAATTCGGTGTCTCAAAGTCCATGTAGCTATTCTACACTTTGCAAAGGATGGGGAAAATATGATAAAAATTCCCCCATCTATACAAGTCTTGCTGTGTTCTTTACTAGCATTTCTGTTTAAGTTTCTTAACATCCTATTGCCAGAGAGGAGGACATTAAGAGAAAGGACAAAATAGGTGAAGGGGACTAAGAAGTATAAACTTCCAATTATAAAATAAATAAATCACAGGGATGTAAAGTACAGCACAGGGAATATAGTCAATAATATTAGAACAACTTTGCATAGTGACATGTGTCTAGACTTAGGTGGTGGTCACTTCATGATATATGTAAACGGAGAATCACTATATTGTACATCTGAAACTAATACAATACTGTATGTCAACTATACTTCAATTAAAAAAGAAGTCGCAGGGAACCTGGGTGGTGCAGGTGGTTAAAGCGTCCAACCCCTGGTTTCAGCATAGGTCATAATGTCGGGGTCATGAGATCAAACCCTGCATTTGGCTCTGCACTCAGCACGGAGTCTACTTAAGACTGTCTCTCCCTCTTCCTCTGCCCCACCCCGCTGAGTGTGTCACTCTCACTCTCTTGCTCTGAAATAAAAAAATCTTTTAAAAAGTCTCTTAATGGGGCGCCTGGGTGGCTCAGTCGTTAAGCAGCTGCCTTCGGCTCAGATCATGAGCCCGGAGTCCTGGGTTTGAGCCCCACATGGGGCTCTCTGCTGGGCGGGAAGCCTGCTTCTCCCTCTCTCACTACCCCTGCTTGTGTTTCCTCTCTAGCTGTGTTTCTCTCTGTCAAATAAATAAATAAAATCTTTAAAAAAAAAAAAGTCTCTTTACATGCTAATAATAGCAACCTTAACATTTGAATAAATAGAGTGATTCACTGGGGAGAGTCCAAAAGCTGTTTTTTCTTTATCCAGACTATAAAAATGCAACTTTCCTGAGTGAGTTAAAATCAGGGACAGAGATGAGAGTTTTACACTCCAATATGACTTAAAATTCCTTCTGATTTAATCTCAACTTCTTATTTCTTACTTCCTCTAATTTCTTTTCTATCATCATCTGAATCCTTGAAGAATCCAATGAAATTTTTCCTTTTTCCCTAAGCCTGTATACTGTTATTTTGACAGTGATGTGGCATGCTAAGGAATGGAGAAGGTTTAACAAAAGTAGAAGATTTAGTAGATTTAGTAGAAAGTTGTCTTACTAAAACATAAAGTTGCTTTACTACAAAGTTGTTTTTATCCAACACAATGAACTAACCCAGTGTCTTGAACTACCAAGCCGAGGCACCTGGGTGGCTCAGTTGGTTGGGCGACTGCCTTCAGCTCAGGTCATGATCCCGGAGACCTGGGATCGAGTCCCACATCGGGCTGCCTGCTTGGCAGGAAGCCTGCTTCTCCCTCTCTCACTCCCCCTGCTTGTTTTCCCTCTCTGGCTGTGTTTCTCTCTGTCAAATAAATAAAATCTTTAAAACAAAAAAACTACCAAGCCCCTAATGTTAAATTACTACAAACATTAGACTTGCTATCCCATGCCTTTGAGATATGGCCATATATAAATATATTTGCTCATTTGCTTGATGGTTGATGCAAAGCAATAAATTTTTATCAGAACCTTTTTTTAAGATTAAAATGGACATACTGCAGGTTAAACAACTTAAATATCCATGGGACTCACATTAGACTTCACACTGCAGTGTTAAATGTTTATTGAGCAGTTTCTTTCCCAGGAAGATAAGAATGGGGGTGCTCCTGTTCCATGGTTGACAAACTCTGAGTGTCATTATTACTTTCTCCCAGAGTAGCTATGATTTTACCTTTCCTATAGCACCACGGGCCATGAATAGCCTTTTCTAATGGTAGCAGCTTGTAAGCACTTAGTTGTTGAGAGCTTAAAAATCCACTCTCCAAAGGTTCCATTCCTATTATGTCCTACTATCGACCAACAAAACAAAACAAAACTACAAAGACCCATAGCTTTGACAATAACTTTAATGCATATCATCTATCCCCCTATAATAATTTCCAAGAAGCCATTCTAAGAGACTTCTTAATTAGCGCCATTATCACCTTTTCTTATGACACAAAATCCATGCAATATTTACCTCCATCTACCCATAATCATCTTAAATGAGGCCATTTAACACCTGGCTGCTAGGAGAAGTTGAAATATTCTGCCTGGCATCTGGTTGTAGCATAAAATCATTACAAGTTATCAAGCATGTGATTAACTGGTGAACCACTCTCAAACTTTCAGTAAATGACAGGAAGCTATCAACTGCACAGCAACAAATTAAGGTTAGCAAGGCAGGGATCAGAACTGAGGAATATTCAGGTGCAATGGCCACCACCACTAACTTGGATTTAGGTCATATGGAAAATGAGCCTTCCAAAGATGATTTGCCATCTGTAAAGAGCACAGACAACCATATCCTACCAACAGCAGAAAAGGACATTTTTGAAGGTCAGTTGTCATGGCAGTTCTGAAAATCTTAAACAACAGAAGCTTGACTTTCCCTGAGTCCACAGAGTATTTTCACCTTTTGCCTTTTTTTTTTTTTTAATTCTGGTGGGAATTGGTCATTTGAATGTCTTCAGAAAGACATGTACTCTACCTCAGTAACAAATAATTGAGGATATTTATTTCTTTTACACCTGACAACGTGGTTATTTTAAGAAAAAGATTTGACAAATAAAAATGCAAAATAAATAATAAGAGTTTGGGTCAAGAAAGTCTTTCCATGTCATATTTTATAAATAAATACAATGAATGGAATAAGACAACGGTTTGTTGGATCTTGAAATCCCAAGTATCATTCATAAAGTGTCCAAAGGACAGCTCTGAAAACTTCATGCAATCATAAATGTAGGGCTACGACCAATCCTTCATCTATTTATGGAATTAGGAACAATACTTTTGCCTTTCCTTTCTGAAAATAGTTAACTTTTTAATCTGAGCACCTGTTACTGCCCCCTGGTGGTCCAAGTGTTCCTGCATTAGAGCCTATTTCTTCCCCTCAAAAATAATCACTCACCTGCCTCTGCTCCCCAAGGTCCTATTTTCTTCTTTCCAAAACTACAAAAGACAAGTTTTAAAAATTTTAAAAATAGTATATATGTGAAACGCATTTTCAAGTCAAACAATAACTACAACAAATGCTTACAAAATGTCATTTTAAGTAAAACAATCTTATATTTATGCATTCTAGTCACATTTTGTTTCATTTTATTTTGGTTGTGTGTGTGTATGCACATATATGTATGCACATATATATGTATATATATAGTATATTTATACATATAATCACAATAGAAGCCGCCATTCATTGAATATTTACTAGATTCTGGGTGTACAAGATCTAGACGACATCTTTATTTTTATTTTATTTTTTAAAGATTTTATTTATGTATTTGTCAGAAAGAGAGAGGTACAGAAAGAGCGCACAAGCAGGGGGAGCAGCAGACAGAGGGAGAAGCAGGTGCCCCACTGAGCACAGAGCCTCATGCAGGACTCAATTCCAGGATCCCAGGATCATGACTTGAGCCACCCATATACTCCTAGACAATTTTTTAGATAAGTTTCTTTGTCTACTTCCTCTCCACTCCCCCCCCTTCATTTGGCACCCCTTTTATTGGAACCCCATGGTTCCCATCTGCAGCTTCTAAAACCTTGACTATATACCTCATCCAAACTTAATTCCCACACATCGTCCAATCGGAGAGTCTACGATCTAAAACTACCTAAGTCCTCCCTACTCTCTATTAAAACCTAAGCCTTTAGTTTAGCCTGTTGGAGGAAAACACCCTGATTGAGAGGCTATGTAATATGGTGATTAAGAACATGTCTTCTAAGCTGAAATCAAAACTCTACAACTTATTAACCATCTAAACTTACACAAGGCCTCAAACATCGCAGGGACAGCTCAGTTTCAGTATCTGTAAAAGAGGGATGAATATTGTAGTGTCAAGCTCATTCACTTGGCACAAGAATCAAACAAGTTCATTTATAAAATATATGTATAAATAACTGTAGTTGGCACAAAGCAAACCTATGTGAGCATATGATATCATTTAATTCATAGGAGGGTAAAACAACTGATATCTCCTCTTAATATTCCTAAAGTTATCCAAATTTTAAAAGAGGGTATCTTTGACAAAGCAGGAAAAAATATCCAGTGGAAAAAAGACAGTCTCTTCAATAAATGGTGCTGGGAAAATTGGACAGCTACATATAGAAGAATGAAACTAGACCATTCTCTTACACCACACACAAAGGCAAACTCGAAACGGATGAAAGACCTCAACATGAGGCAGGAATCCATCAAAATCCTGGAAGAGAACATAGGCAGCAACCTCTTTGACATCGGCTACAGCACCTTATTTCAAGACACGTCTCCAAAGGCAAAGGAGACAAAAGCGAAAATGAACTTCTGGGACTTCATCAAAATAAAAAGCTTCTGTACAGCAAAGGAAACAATCAACAAAACAAAGAGGCAACCCACAGAATGGGAGAAGATATTTGCAAATGACACTACAGACAAAGGGCTGGTATCCAAGATCTATAAAGAACTCCTCAAAC